>JAUUDZ010047956.1:0-10560 GCA_032361705.1 Panulirus versicolor | reverse complement strand
ACAACATGGCTGAGACCTGATCATTCCACTGCCAGACCTCACCCCCGCAGAGTACTAGTAAGCAAAAATGCAACGAAGCGTATGACAGTCCCTAGTAAGCAACCTCACACAAGAGATATTTGACACAACTCTCCACGACAGTGACACAAGAGTAGCTGGCTAATTCCAGACTCCCTAAGGAGTAGTAGCTCTTTCTCCAACTTCCTTCAGTCTCTTCCTACATGACCTTCCACTAACCTCCGGCAGACCAAGGTGTGAAGGTCCTCTCAAATGCAGAAATCCCTTCAGTCACATCAGAGCACCTTATTACCAACATATCAATTACACAATTGGAACAATAGCTCATCCTTAACAGGATGTCTGCATCTCTGCATAAGTCTTCAGTCGAACCTCTTAATCCCACAGAGACATGAATCTAACCTGAACCTTCTCATCTCATGAGGGGGCTATGGCCCTCCTTGCCCATGCCCCCTAAATCCATCCATGTTCAGAAGTCCTTCAAAATACCCACTTTAACTCTTCCTTCACATTTTCTTTTCCATCACTTCCTCATCTGCTCTCCTTACAGTCACCCCCAGTTTTTTTTCTCTTGTTCTCTACTCAATATTCACCTCCTACCAAAACATTTTCTAATTCTCTAAGAAGTTCCTTGGTACTCTCCCACACCATCTCATTTGTCCTCTTTTTCAGCTTCCCTGACCCTTGCTCTTGTCCTCCTACTTTCTATTGTACTCTTCCATTCGTTTTCAGTCTTTTCTTGTAGATATCAATACACGCTTTTCTCTTTCACTAGTGATTTATTAGAACACTCACTACACCCTATCATATATCCATATCCTGCCTTCTGCATGCCACACACATAAAAGTACTGCTTTCATACAAAAAATTTCACTACCCCTAAGCCATTCTTCATATAATTCCTAATAATGAACAAATGGTACTCTTTCAGGCTTACATACTTTCACTTTCATTTCCTCTTTTCCTAAACCAACTACAACTTTTCACACTCACCTTGGAAAAAAGTTGAGTGAAAGGTCAGGGAAAATAAGAAATTGTACTGGTGGGAGGTGAAAAAAGAAAGATGTGAATGTAAGAGTGAAAATGTTAATGGGATGAATTAAGAAGGGGAGTTGCCCAATCAAATGGAGGAAATGAGAGTTAGATAGAAAGAGTATCTTGAAGAACTGATGTGGGTGAAGGTGAGGCAGCAGTTCTTATATGCATTGGTATATAAGATGGAAGGTAAATGATACAAATGCAAGGGCCTATTGCAAGAGGGAAGGTAAAAAGGGTAATACGGTTGAAGGTAGGAAACGTTGAAGAGGAGAAAGTATGACAGTGGATGCATCTAACATGTAACTTAGCACGGAACAGAAGCTTGTACTTGGGGGTTGGGTGAAAGCTGTTATTGTCCCTTTATTCAAAGGAAAAGGTGCTAAGGAAATATGAAGAAATTATAGGGGAGTAAGTCTGTTAACTATATTAGGAAAAGTGTATGCAAAAGTGTTGATTGATTGTGATGGAAGTGACTAAATGCAGAATAAGTGAAGAGCAAAGGGGTTTTAGGAAAGGTAAGAGATGAATAATTCAGACTTTCTGTGGTGAAAATGACTTTGGAATAGTATCTAGCGAAAGGTAAGAAGCTGTATGCAGCATTTATAGATCTGGAGAAAGAAAGCATTTCATAAAGTTGAGTGGAATGCTTAATGGGATGTGTTAAGGATAGGAGGGCTAGGAAAACAGTCATTGGACGATGTGAAAGCCTTCTATAGAACAGCAAATGCCTGTGTAAGTGGAAGGAGAGTTGAGCAAAAGTTTCAGTATACATGTGGGTGTGAGGCAGGGCCGTGTGGCTTTTTAACATATATATGTACAAAGTGATAAGAGAGTTAATAAGCAAACCCAAGGTAATGGGATGCAACGATGGAGTGTGGTGGTGAGGTACGGTATTTAGCGACAAGCCTATTTGTGGCTGATAATGTGTTGTTGCTGACAATGAAGAGGAGCTTCAGAAGGTTGTAAATGCATTTTATGATGTGTGTAAGCAGAGGCAAGTAAAGGTTAATGTGAGTGAAAGTAAAGAAATGGTACTTGAAAGGAAACAGTGAAAATAAAGATTCAGTAAAACCCAATAGAATGAAAGAGTAGTGTACTAATCTGTGTTACAGATATGGGGGAGAAAGACTGGATGAGGTGAGAGAATTTATCGAAGAGCTTTCTTGGGTAAGGTTGTTGATCTGGAAGGAGAGATAAAGGGAGAAAGCAGTACTGGGTAGAAAGAGTCATTCGGTCCCTTAGCAGATTAATGAAGGGCAGAAGCGTAAGTGTAAGGATTAAGGGACAGCATAGTCCTTCTGACATAGAGAGAATGTCACTGGTCAAGAATCCAGGCAGTGGAAATGAGCTATTTGAGAGGAACATGTAGTGTGACTAGATGGGATGAAGAAAGAAATTAGGGAGGGGGGTGTATGGTATGGCAGGTAATGCTAAGAGAATGAACTGTGAAGTGGGTGAAACATAATACTTTGTGGTGGTTTGGGCACACAGAAAGAATTCAAGATAGGTTGTTTACAAGGAAAGTGTATGATAGTACAATTCAAGGGGGTGGTGTGAGAGGAGCACCATGTGATATGGGAAAATTCAGTGGAAGGGTACTGTATGCAAGGGAGGCATAAGTGGAGACTTGCTTTGGCCACCCCTTTGACAGGAGTTCCCAGAGGCAACAGGCATTAGAGATTTAGGGCAGATACACGGACAGACCTCCTAAAAAAAATACTCATTCTGTCGCCCAACTCTACACATTCACATTCGACAATTTCTCCTTTGCTCACCTGTCAATTACCACATAATCCAGCAATATTCAATGACCCCAGCTCAACTCATTCACATATGTATGCACCTATATTCCTGATCACCATTCTTCCTTTGGTACACGACTTGAAAAGCTTTTCATCACTTTCACAAATACATGGGACCCCAAGTCCCCTATCTATAAGCTCAGTTGCCACATCACCCAGATCTTGCATATCATCAAGCACCAAGATTTGATCCCCTGCATTAACTCTGCCAGAGCACTCACTCAGCTCCTCCCAAAATGAGAAACTGAGCATACAGCATGTAGTGATCTGTGAAGAAAGATTAAGACCATCTATATTTCTGAAGTGCATGGAGCATGGGTAAAGACCTAACAAAGTGCCTATGAACAAGACTTTGCCAAAAGATAGGGTAAGCGCATAACACTCACCAAACATCTAGCTTGACGAAATACAGTTTCTCGCAAATGCAATGCTCATTCTTTAGATATTGATCCTGTGTTCATCAGGAATTGACTTCAAACAAGAAAGAAGTGGAAAGAAGGAGGGAAAGAGGCTTCAGGGTACTGGGGTTTGAACATTTTGGAGGGTGAAAAGTGTGCACTGTATAGAACGAACAATGTAGTTTTGGTATACTGGTAGCAACATGCTGTCAATGGGCTGAACCAGGGCATAAGCTCTTAAGGTAAACCATGAAGCAGCTGTGGAGCTTGGCTGTTCATAGCAGGCTCTGGATAGGGTACTTTACACAAAATGACACCTGGAGATTGGCTGTGTGCAAATAAAGCCACTGTGTTTATTCATGGCATTACCTCACTAAAGCAGAAGAGGTAATCAGGTATAAAGTACTTTATTCATACTTGTTGCCATTTCCTGCTACAGCAAAGGTGAGTCAGGAAGAGATCAAAAACAGTCATATGTACATATTTTCATGAATCAAAATTCATGTGACTAACTTTGAGGGTATGTAAAGATTGTGCTATGTTAACACATTTAATATCATTGAAATTAGATTACAATAACTGGTGAATATATGGGTGAAAAATTATGCTCAGTATGATGTTCTCTGAACTACTGCTGAGAAGATTCGGTCTGACTCTTTGCAGCAGCTGAATAAACGTAAAATACAGTAAAGGGTACTTCAACTTTTCACACCCATACTTTAAGTACAGCAGTATTTCCAAGACAGAAGTTTAATAAAATTCTGTTGACAAAATTTCCCGCTTTCTGTTATCATTGTAGGGAATAGCTGGGGAATAGCAGCATTAAAATTATCATGGGCTGGTTCTTGTTAAAAAAACAAACAATGAAGCGACACTCCATCATGGGGGGAAAAAAATCATACCTGTATATGTATGTAGTACTATATACTACTAACTTTGCTTAATATCGTAAAATAATTTTTTTTTTTCACAGTAAGCTATACGACACAAATTAAGTCCCTGGCATATCATTTTATTACTTTCAAGAGCTGTTTATAATATGCAGAATACTCAGTAGTAAATGTAACTACAAATATTTCTGATAAATGACAAAGTTCTTTAAGTCCCAGTCTGGATAAAGCTTTTCTTTGTTGTTGTTATTGTTGCCCAACCATATTGCCATCTTTGGCTATCCTGCACTTTTGCAACTGGTACACATCCTTCAGATGAAAGCAGACTCAGCACCATTTACACTGGGTCAGCTAGACAGGCTTACCACAGCAGTGTGGTAATTACTACCCAACATATGTTGGTACTTATGTATCCATAGTAAGAACAAAAATATGGGAGCTGCTTGCCTGTTGCCATAGTAGGAGATCAAGCTCAAATAATCAGTGATGCTGATGACTCAACCATCACTTAGTGCACTTTTATACTTAGTGCATATCTTTTTCTATGTTCCTCCTAGGAATCATTTACTAGACCTTTACCAGCTGGAGTAAATGGCTAGTCCTGAGTCTCTAGCTATATCCTAAATAACCTGTACCTAGATATTACAGTAAAGTAATTAAATACCTATCGTGCCAAAATCACAGAGGCATGGTCATAGCAAATGCATTTTACATCAACACTCAACACAGATCAATATATATCACATATTTGGAGCATCTATAACATCACAGTCAGTAGGTCTGCCAGCTTACTCACCATGCCAAGGACTACTAATTGCATGGATTTACTTATGGGAGGAATGTAGTTTGGTGAGACCTGAGGAACAACAGGAAACTGAAAGATACACATAAAATATGACGAACACTGCTCACAATACTGACTTACATTATTTCACATAGAACAAATCTTGTAAAGTTTCAAGGCATACTTGCATTGATATTTACAAGAGATCAGACTTTGCTAACATCTACTCAAAGTCAGCAAGTAATTAAAAACATTATAAATACTGCCTATCATAAAAAGTTCAGTAATATATTAAAGTACATTTTTTACTTCACATTCATCTTCAGATGTGGAAGTGAAATACTAATGCGGGAAAACAGTTATTTATTTAATTCATTTTACTAAAGCCAAAGCATATTTGTATGGCCTGCTATTATCACAGTATCTGAATGACTACATTCATCGAATATCTAAATATGCATGAGTGTGAAATATAAATTAAACCATATGTCTTTTTGCCTGAAGAAAATTTCCATCATATAATTGTCCAATTTTTTTATATCCTTTATGTTGTGTTGTATGTGAATACACAGTACCTAGTTTTAAAGGCTTCATTTTTCACTTGTGAAGCACTGCTGCTGGACAATGTTTTCTTACATATGATTGCACTTAGAAACTGTGTAAATTTAAGTGTACATTGTAAAGTCTATATGCAAGACAGCAAAAATTATCATTTCCAAATGCAAGACTGTTTCAATGAATATGTGTTTTTGTGCCACTCAGAATCTGATCTGCTTCCCTAAACTCAAATTTTCTAAAGCCAGCACCAAAAGGTGTCTGGACTGGGTTCTGTCCATTTTTACATTAGCAGCCATTTGTCGTAACCGGTCTTGGTTCCCTAGTGATGCCCAATGAAGGGTAAAAGGGTTTCTCTTTCTCACTAACATACTTATGCAGTGCTACAGTCACTTCTACCCTCCTTATAAAAGTTTCATGAGGCAATTCTTACTCTTCCCATGTGCATCTTCTGAGTTCAAGCAGAATACTAATTACATGGTAGCCAAACCAGCAATAACTAATCCCTCGGTCAATAATACACTCTAAAGTTCAAATTTCTCTATGGCCAAGTGTAGTCCTCTTCAGTGATAGCATTTGAGGATAATTCCACATGAGCTATCCTATTTTCAAAGTTGGAAGTGGCAATTATGGCATAAACAGAATACTTTCACTGTTTTGCAAAAAGATTTGTCAAGAAGAAAAGACCACCTAACTTCAGGTGAAAGTTCCTGACCGGGAATAAGGCCAAAAAATATGCCATACAGGATCAAATCACAAATCAAAATGACCTGTGTATAGGTTGTCAGTTATTCTGTTATCACCCTAGGTTTGCATGATACTGCTACTTGCATATCTGAGGATCAGCCACTGAAGCACAGGTTATAAATAAAGTAAATTAATTCCTATACCATTAAGTCCTATCATTCAGCCTTACTAGACAGAATCATAAAAAAAAATTATGACCTTTAGCTTCTGTTCCATGTGAAGGTGCTAAGGATATGCTTATATGAGGACATTTCATGATGCATGAAACACCTTACAACCTGGTCTCTTATGAGACAATCCAAAAGCAGTAATAACCATAACAATTAATTTCTGATGCAACATATCTGTGAATATCAACACAAAAAGCTTAAATTGCTTTTCATGACCTTGAAATCAGTAACATGAATACATGGCCGTTCATAAAATCAATATAAATCCAGTATGTGGGCCCGCTGTTTAACTGTGTGCCAATGCAAAATCTGAGCAAGACACAGGAATTGCACTTTTGGCTTATCAGTCAAGCTTAGAAATATCTAACATGTGAAAGGCATAACAGACGCATCTCCTTATATATGCAAAGGAAAGCAAAAGGACAGACAAAATATAAAACTAAAAAATGCAGAACAGAAACAGTAAGAAGGAAAGAAATGTCTGCAGAGCAAAATGGTATTTGGGTATGGATGGAAAAACCAGAGAAGGACAGATAAGTCCATGATTCCATGTGAGCACTTCTATGGATATACCTGGTGTGCACCTGAAGAAGTCTTTGGGAGTCTTCTACCCTACAGCCCGAGCTGGACCCAGGCTACTACTGAGGTCAACTGATTCACTCTACGATTAAGCAAAATTAATCCCTCTAAACATATCATAGTAAGGGATGACAATAAAGCAAAAATTACTGCCATTCATTTTCTTAATCTTTTACCTATAAAAAGAAAAACAATAAAATATTACAACATTTTCTTCATTCAACTGCAAACTCTATTACAGAAATACTAATCCACATATTTATTCAAAACTTTTCTTTAGAGTTGTGAAACACAAATTATCCATTCATCAGCATTCTCTTTCCTAGATCAGGTAAAAGTGTCACTTTTGTTTCATGTCCTCCTTTCATCCTGCTTCGCAGTTTCTTTCATTGCAGTTTCACTATAGCACTCTTTTCCTACTGATACCCTCATTCACTGGTGCTCAACAATATTTCTCAACAATATTTGCTATAATGCACTTGGCAGTAAAACTGGACAATTTAGTTGAAAGTTGAAATGGAAGGAAGTGTACTGATGCAATTGGACATCAATCTGAGGTCTGTAGTGTTGTCATGGCTGAATTAACACAAAAGGACAATTCTTAAAAAGATGCAGAAAAAATAATGTGAAAAGATCGCAGCTCCCTTCTTCATGCTAAAGTTATGCAGAAGTAGGGTTCCTCTGAAGGCAGAAATGGAAAGGCTTCTCCAGATTTTGGATCAAGGATAAACGCAGAGCCACATGTTTGTGAGTTTATTGCTTAAGCAGAAGGCTAAAACTCTGTTTGAGGATATAAAGATTATCCTTTGGGGTCTGATGATAAGCCTTCTAATGCTAGCGGAGAAATGTATGATGTTTAAGGGGTGTGTTAACTTCAACTTCATCAATGTAACTAATCATAACTTAAGTTATTCAAGTGGTGCACACTGTTGTTTTGTAGCATAATAGGCACAAACAATGTCTAAGATAAACAATTACATTATACTGATGTTACTTATTGTCATTCTATTGCACAAAAAGGGGCTGTGGTTATATATCAAACCTATGTACAGTATTTCTCACAGGAAATTAGTCCCCACAACAATATTTTGCTCTTTGCTTTGGAGCCAATAAAGTTTTCAGTACGGTTTATCTTTATCAACCAAATGATATGCTGCTCCATAAGCTTGAAATACAGGGAAAAGTAATTTTTCTTTACTATCAATGGAAATTGCAGCATAGAATTTATGTAACAAGTAAATAATATATCAAACTAGAGAGATACTCCTTTCTTGAATTACAAATTCAAAAAAATAAAGAAAGAACTGTTGGAAGTGGCGTTTTAAACTGTCTACTATTGATGTAATCTTGTCAAAAGATTTGAGACCCTATCATCAATTATCAGCATCAAGCAGATACTACAGTATTCCTCAATAATTTCAACTTCTGCTCTATCCATATCAGGGCCTGAGAAAAACTTACGTATGTCTGTACATATAAACCTTAAAATAATTTCAAAAGAAATTTATAACCACTGCAATCACTTTACCTCAGCATGCTGATACTTTGAGTTCCATATTTCCTTATGGTTACCAGCCAAAGGAATCTACAAGGTGCAGGAGAACAATCAAAGGTGAAGCTTTTCCATCAATAAAGCTGAAGAAAATGTGATGTGCCACCATCTCTCCAGGCTGGATCATCTGCCACCTGTGTTCTGCACAATGGGCATGTTCGCTCTCGATCAAACCAAGTAACTACACATTGTTCACAAAATATGTGCTTACACCTTAACATTGTTGGCAGAAGGAAATCATCATGACAGATTGGACAAAGACCTCCAGCATCCTCCAACTGAGATTTGCTCGGGGTGCAACCATAATTCTGTAAAGATATAGAGTACTTCCCTCACAGTAAGAATCATTGGTTCATACTTTATTTGCCATTATAAGGAGAACAAAAAATGTATCTATGCACATGAAAGCTCTACATGATCAGAATTACAATCTATCTTCGGTTTAACTTTTACACTATAAGTATGATACAAGTCAACATGAAAGGAGAAATGTCCACTTACCACACTATGAATAAACTTGACCACAGCAGCTTGAAAGCTCTTCATTTT
This sequence comes from Panulirus versicolor, assembly GCA_032361705.1. Taxonomy (NCBI): domain Eukaryota; kingdom Metazoa; phylum Arthropoda; class Malacostraca; order Decapoda; family Palinuridae; genus Panulirus; species Panulirus versicolor. Next base: position 1,478 of record JAUUDZ010047956.1, on the reverse strand, counting down.
GTTTACAATATCAGGACCCTTACAAACCATGTAAGCAGCAGACAGGAAAACCCCAAGTACTTTTCGTGGCCCAACATACCCATCAAGGAGGTAGGAGAGCCATGGTTGGATAGGTGCCAAGGTTCGATACAGTTGTGACCCCATCTCTACCACCAAAAAGTATTTGCCCTGTAGAAAACATATTCATGAATAGTGTACAATCCCTACTTTGAATCATCAATACACAGAATAATCTTACAGTAATTAATGCTACAACACAATCAGGGTATAGCTGGATGTATATCATATTCCTATTAGACAATCATCGAAGGTGAGGAAGACCCTTACATAATGGAAATAATACTGGCAAATTAACTAAATTATGAGAGTAACTATATAAATGAGTGATACATGTTGGAGTAATTTCTAGCTTAACTATTTCCATGTATAATGCACATTAAATTACCACAATGCTGTTGAAAAAGATAATCAGTTTGAAAGTGAGAGAGAAAGGTAGACCAAGGAAAAAATCAATGAATCACTCAGGGACTAAGGCTTTTCATATGAAGTCAGGATACTTCTCATAAAACTATGCTTTACAAAAGAGCGAAAGGGCAAATAAATATGCAAGCCTTACTTACAGACTTGATTAACAAGCATCGTGAAAAACATAAGAATTCTAGTTAGGGTGGGAAATTCGGTTCTTTCTGTCATACTATATGTAAATTGAGAATAAAATGAATGGTATGCAAGGTTTCCTATCCTATACGTGTGTAAATGAGACTACAAATAACAGGCATATTAAATATTTTGGCGCTGTAAGTTTCCAGTCTTTTGTCCAATTTCATTTTAGAGATGATAAAAAATGGGAGCTAAACATATGGCAGCAATGACAGTCCCTAGAAGTGATCTCTCCAACAGTATCAGCATTTCCATTATAGTCTCACATTCGGAATCAATATTCTTCCTCGTCACAATCTGAGAAACTTCTAATGTAATAAGGAATGCCTCCATTTGAATCAATGGCTGTGATGGACATACCTTCCCTCAGGTATTTCACAAATTTAAGTAATTCATTCAAAGGTACTGTAAAAAAGAAAGACTTTTCTCATTGTCTTATGTTAAAATCTCCATTTTAAAGTTCATGTTAAAATTTTTGCAACAAGTATAACAATCCTGATGAATGCTCCTGTAAAAGGAAAGCTCTGGCATTACTGGCTTCCATCTGCTTGAGATTGCATAGCAAGTGAAGTCACCTCTATCAAGGCTGATACGTATCAATGGGAACACAGTCTCGTCAAAGCATTATACACCCCAGGAGGCTCTACAATTCCCTCCTACTGGAAGTAGTGCAGCCTTGGGGTTCAGGAGCCTTTTGAAAGAGTAACATTAAGACTATTTCATAGAAACTGTCCTGGAGTAGACATAAATAAAGAAAATAAAAAAAATATGTGGTGTGAGGTGGTTTGATCGAGTAAGTAATGTAAGGGTAAGAGAGA
>JAUUDZ010047934.1:0-10561 GCA_032361705.1 Panulirus versicolor | reverse complement strand
TAGAGGAAAGGATACTCCAGCTGCCGGCAGTGCAGGGTGTTAGCTGCTTCCAAAGCCCAATTGACACCACCACCAATAATCCCAAACTGACTTTTAGCAAAATTAATCTTTAGGCCAGAAGCCAATTCAAAGCCTCGAAGCAAAGCCTTCAAAACAAGAACATTCTCCCAATCAGCCTCTCCCACAAAAGCTGTGTCGTCAGCATATTGCAAAATATTAGTGGGTTCCTTTTTCTTTCCAACCATGTAACTTCTATATACATTCTTCTGAACTGCTTCCCTCATCAATCCTGTGATGCCTTCACCAACTATGTTAAATAGCAATGGGGCTAAAGGATCCCCTTGCCTCAAGCCCCTAGAAGGGACAAACTCCTTTGAGGGACTGCCATTAATATAAAGATAATCGTACAAATGAATTTCGTCTCTCGAACTAAATTCGAATAAATTCGAATCTGATAGTTAATAAATCATCAGTGTTTCCATTGCCTTAAAACATCTTATTGGAATCTAGTGGAATCTAGTGATTAGCTCAGTGATGATCATGTAATGAACCTGGATAACAGACCGACATTTATATCTAATTCTATCCAGTGTGGTATGTTTGTCTTTATAGCAAGGAGAGCCAGGGAGATAGATCTGTAGAGCAAGCAAGTCAGTAAGGTATGTCTGGGGAGGAAGTATATTGAGCAGGATATGTCTGTAGACCAAGCATAGTCAGGAAGGCATGCATGTAGTTCAAGACAAGTAATTTTGGTGTATCTGTAGAGCAAGCATAGTTAAGAAGGTTTATCTGTAGAGTGAGCATAGTCAGGAAGGCATATCTATAGAGCGAGCATAGTCAGGAAGGTAGATCTCTAGCACGCATAATCAGGAAAGTGCATATGTAGAGCAACTATCGTCAGGAAGGTATGTCTGTAGAGCAGGCATAGTCAGGAAAGTATGTCTGTAGAGCAGGCATAGTCAGGAAGGTATGTCTGTATAGCTGGCATAGTCAGGAAAGTATGTCTGTAGAGCAAACATAATCAGGAAGGTATGTCTGTAAAGCAGACATAGTCAGGAAGGTATGTCTGTAGAGCAGTCATAGTCAGGAACGTATGTCTGTAGAGCAGACATAATCAGGAAGGTACATTTGTTAAACATAGTCAAGAAGGTATAACTGTAAAACAATTATAGTCAGGAAGGTATATCTCTAGAATGAACATAGTCAGGAAGATATATCTGTGGAACAAACATATTCAAGAAGGTATATCTGTAGAACAAACATGATCAGAAAGGTGTATCTGTAGAGGAAGCATAGTCAGGAACGATCACTGATAATTAAGAGGCAATATCATTCTTTGTCATGAATAAATGCCACAAACTGATGTAAAGATAGATCAAATTGGGCAACCCCACAACACATTCTTTATCATACCGTAGGAACAGCAATAATTCAAGTTATATCAAATTCTGGGTCTGATCCACAAACTCCTCTACTCTGTGTGTGTGTGTGTGTGTGTGTGTGTGTGTGTGTGTGTGTGTGTGTGTTTTGAAGGGGCTGGGTGACTGAGAAAAAAACATTTGCCATAGATTTTGAAAACATGTTTGATCACTCTTGAAAATTATAAGTTGTTGGATTATGATGGTGAGCGAGAGCCTAGAAGTACGTGGGACAATTTGTCATGAAATTTGGAATAAGAAAAGTTCTTTTTGACAACATTGTAGAGAAGCAACTGGTGGTAATCCAGCATAGATTGACTGGTTGGCAATAGCCACCCACCAACAGTCATGGTATTGACATAACTACATACTAACGGCTGTTTCTGAAAAGAGAAAAGTTAGACAATTTCTAATAATGGAACTGGCGTAACTCTTTTTCATTTTATGATTTATAAAACCCTATTGAATAATCCTGTCGCGAAAAGAAATATCCTGCAAATGAAAATCTGTTTGCAGTCAAATGATAGTGATAGAGGGGTAGATACAGCCGCCACACAGTCTCCTCCTGAGGTACAGACATACTTGAAAACTACACATCCTCCTCCACCTCCTCCCCTAAAAGTAGATGATGGGGCTGACCAGACTAACTACCTCTCCTTGGGTAGATGATTTGTGAGGCTTCTGTCTGTTCTGAAGTTATTGTTGCGTCGGTGGAGGTATGTAATGTGACCAAACCTCCACTGTGACTAGGTCTTCTTTTAGCTCGTAGTTCAACCCTACTTGGTCTGAGGCTATACGGGCAAGACATCTGGCATATCAGACCTGGAAAAGCTCTCCTTGTTCTGACTCGCACTTAGCTTTCATCCGTGATCACAGTCATTATAAATATGTTTCCTGTAAGGCGAAATGTTCCTTTACGCAAAGGAGGAGCGACTACCTCACCTCTTCATCTACTGATATGTCTCTCTGGTCTTCAGCCAAAACGTCTCTAACAACTCCTGTTGTATTACTTTTACTCTGAATATCTGCTTTGACAATTCTATAGTTGTCTTTCCTCGTCTCGATTTTCTGTCCGCTAATTACACCTTAGATGACACTGACTTTCCCTAACACCCGATACTCCTTGTACTTATCTATGACCCTCCCTGATAATCCCTTTTCGTACAGTTCAAAAAGCGCTTCTTTGTCCGAATATAAGCAAGTCGTATCGACCGATTGGCATTTATCCCCTTGTTTTGAAAGAGTGTGCTTCTGAACTTAATCCTGGAGTACCTTATCCCAAGGATGAATGGCTGCTCTCATCATCTCAACCATAGTACTGTCGCTCTGACTTCTACAATGTCCAGAGTCTTTGAATTCCTCCTCTTGCTTCCCTTTCCTTATTCCTCTTATGTCTCAGTCTTATCTACGATCATCAGCATAGCTTCCTCAAGGCAAGATCTACCGGTGCGGCATAGGGATCTCTTTCTCAATGTTCCCTTCTCTCAGCTTTTCTCCCTCACCATCTTCCCTTATATGTAGCTTTCTCTTTGGCCGATTTTCTCCGTGGTTAATGATAGATCAATCTCTCTTTCTCTGACTATCAACAGCGATGTCCTTTATCGTTTAAAGTTCCCTCCTAACTCCCACTTACAAAAAGGTTTTCTTTGTTCTTAATAAATAACCGGATACATTCGTATGTTGGCCACTCAGCACTGCATTCCTCCACTTCCTTCAAATCCACTCCGCTCTCTCTTGCTCGATCAGTCTCAGGCTTGAACAGGGTTTCCAGCGTGCCAAACGAAACCGAGTGTGATGCCTCTAAGACTTATCATTTGTCTTTCTCTATTTCTGAACTTCCGTCACAACTCTCCCATCTCCCCTGATGTGTCTGTACTTCACTCAACACCGTGAAGATTTATGGTATCACCCCAATATCTAACCTATCTTGTAGGCACCCCTATATTACCCATATAGTAGGTCAGCCTCTAAGAAACAGTCCTGTTCAGATGCCGTAGACTCTTTTCTTCAGATCGATTATACAGAAAACTGACTCGTCCTTGCATGGGGTACTGCTCTCACATATTGGGAACTTCTATCTCGACATATTTACTAGACGTATGGTAGTTCCAAGCAACCCGACTTCTCAACTCTTCCGGTCTGATCTTGAAACATGGTTCCCTAACCCTATGCCGCAGTGTTGGTTTGCTCTTCCGATGTTAGACATATTTATGTTTTTGCTATCGAGAGAAAGGTGCTATGTGACTCCGCTATTAGCGAGACCATAAAATACTTTATGAGGGACAGCGTCACATGACTACTGCATGGGTATCAGCAGTTACTTGCGATATTTGTTTATTTTCATGAAACATGAAGCTCTATGATTCTTTACCATTTTATGTATTTACAAGCAATGAACTGCTACTTTTGAAAATGTAGGTCTATTCGCTTCTTCCAAAGATCTTAATTTGCTTCTCCATCTTCATATTATTTCTCCTTTTTTTTTTTTAACCCTTTTCATATTTCAATAAAGGCCTGGTCTCGATCTGGACTTATGTCCATTTCTGGAGCCTACAAAATATTTATAAAAAAGGTAGCAGTTAACTGATTTCACCTCGGCAATAGTATTACCTAGACTTATAGTGGAGCTAATTTTGAACTATAGCATGTCCACTAGATATACGCATGTAACATGTAATTAAGTATACGGGAGGTAATTCCTAACATTGGGAGGAGTTACTCCTCTGAGATTCAGGTTAACTAGATTGAAATCATTTGTCTTAACCCAAGGTTCTAAAAGACTGGTGGCAAGAGGCATTAATCTCAAGATTTATGAAAATTCAAATGACCATTCTCAAGACAGTTTCTATGCATTCTGCAGAGGTTTACTTGGATAAACATCTCTCACAGAATTGAATCATGCGATAAACCCTAAGGTAAGGAAAAGATTAGATTCTACTTCAGAACGAGTTAAGCAGATGGTTTCACATCAACAGTTGTCAATCATACAAATATAAAGTTTCCGACTTTCCCTGAGCTCTAAACACCTGACGACCGGGAAGCAGACAACTTTATTTAATTCTTATAATTCTCCTCTACACTGTGGCTCACCAGCCACTGTCACATACACTAACAGTGTTAGTCAGTTCCTGCTGTTTGTGAGACACTGCAAAAAACCTACTGAGTCAAGCAAGGCAGCTCGAGACACAGCCTTTCGGAGCAGTAAGAAACCATAAGCCAAGTATATCGCAGGCCTTACCTCTGCGACTGTACGTATTAAGCCTTGATGCTGTGGTAAACTTTTTATACAAACCCGCATATGCAATCAGGATCATAGTGATACTAACCAATTTCATCAAGAGATACTTCAGAAATGTTTAAATTATCACTTCTGAAAAACTGAGTGAGATATAAAAAAAAAAAAAATTTAGACAACTCTCATTATTACAGCCTTAGAACATTTCTATAACAAATCCTTTTGTAAGAAGTGTCGCTCGTAGCGTCCTATTTTGGTTCTCAGCAAATGTAATTGAACACCTCTGCCTCACGTGTCTCTCCTGCCTGAGTAATTAACCATCCTACCTGTCTGAGATGTTTGTAAACACAATTACATTTGTTCCTCCTGCCTTTTAGCTAGACACTAAGCCTGCTCACATGTTCACCTTCTACATCTTCTTCTCCAACAGGAACTTCATCGAAAAGAAGACATTTACCGTAACTGTATCTCATTTCTTGAATATGATTTATATCCGTCTAAATATGCAGCTGTCTCACAACACACATCTCAAATCGCACATCTTCTCCTTATACATTCTCTTACTATACCCAATTATCCACCTAACATAACTCTACCCTGCACCATATATCCTTCTTCAGATTCCTCACCATGTAAGCCACTACCCATCTTTCTATACCACATGTCTACGTACTAAGCATTTCTCAAACTACGCCCCCCTTTCTTCCACCATCCTCACTGTACGATTAGTTGACTTGTAAGTTGCTCTACTCCTCACGATACACGCTCTCCACCTCAAATTCTCCCACCACACAGTCCTCGCCTACAGCCGTACCTCATTACGCTTCACCTTATCACACCCATCCTCACGATACCATCAGATACACTCCATTCCACAACACCCTCCGCTTCACTCTTCCTCTGCTAAACTTTGCCCTTCACATGCTCTCAATAACACTTTCTCGAACTACACTCCATCTCCATGTTCTTCCTCCTACACTGTACATCACAACACTATTCTTACTAAACCCTTCTCTCCTGCATCTCTTCTCTATCACACCCTCCTCATTACACCCAGCCCTCACCAAACTATCTCACACGACCTCCTTACTGATGATGACTCTCCCGTAAACCCAGTTCTACTCGTCGCCTAACTCTCTCCTCCATGATGCCCTGCGCAACAAACCCTCTCCCACTACACTCTCTTTTACAACACTCACCTCTAGTACACCCTCCTCCAGTCCACCCAGTCCCAGGACGCTGTCATTAAGTACATTCTCCCCAGTGCTCCCCTTCATCACACCCTTCTCCTGGTGCCCCGTCTGATGCCACCAGATTAAGTTTCCAGACATTAAGAGTCAGCGAATGTCCAACAAGTTAATTGAATTACTTTGGAGCGAGAGAACATTACACGTGCAGCCCCTCGATGGCCTTCTCTCCCTTCCACTATCGTAATTCTACCCACACAAGAAAATTCCCGTGGAAAAAGAAAGTTGGAAGCTTTACTGTGTGTGACGACATGTTATGATGATCCCGCCAGCCCACACAGCGGGAATCTCTGTACCTGGAACGGTGCCTTTTATAGCTGGCAAGGGTCTTTGTGTAGGCGCCGGGCTGCCTCGCGTAGGTGCCTTGAGGCTCTGTGTATGTAGTACTGTGCCTTTTATAGATGGCATGGGCTTTATTTTGGTCGAGGGGTGCTCTCTGTAGGTGTCGTTGGCTTTATACAGTTTCATTGGAGACTTTTGTTGGTGCCATGCGCCTTTATGCAGGTGGTGACTTGATTTTGGATCCCTTTATAGATACCGTATGTGGTACTACTGGTCCTTGTGTAAGTGTCAGGAGTTTCCGGAGATCCCAGTGTGGCTTAACTTCACGCACAATATCTTGTGTTGGTCGGGTTCCACCGTGTTTTGGCGTCTCTGGATTTGCCATGAGTGACATAGTGCTGTATGATTACTGCAGAGTTATCTTGAGGTGCCACTGCTCTTTTGTAGATACTGTTGAATATCATGAGTGATATAAGGCTTCACACTGGTGCCGTGGAGCAAGGAAATGAAACACTACCAGTAGGATGGAAGCAAGGTCAGCTCTCACCCACAAAAGGTTACTCTGTTCTATACTTAAGCAATCACGTTACGTTTTTCTCCGGTAATGAAATTCAGAGAAAGAATTACAGACATAATGAAGAATTATATATTATCGTGCTGTATAATGTTCTTTTCTTCTTAGGCTGAACTATGATCGGACTCTACTCAGAGTACCATTTAGGGGCGTCGATTTAAGGCCTGGAGGTGTTTCTTCAAACCACTAACTCAACTATAGTTGTATGTGAAGCCTTTCAAACACTCGCCTGCCATTAATGTAATGATGGAGTGATGTAGTGTCCCTTGCTTTAGATGATGGTTCACTGGAGGAACACTTTCTATAGGCTGTAGCTGGGTTATTGCAGTTTTGCGGAGATTCAGATTCATAAGCTGTGTGCTGTCATGCTCTGCTCTCTAAGTCTGCCTACATTTCTATAGATTGATGTTCCTCATCACATCCGTTTGTGTCTGCATGAGTAATGAGCTTGGTGTTCCATAGTGACGTGAAGTGTGTACAACACAGATATATTGTACATGGAACTATTTTTCTAGAAAATGTGTGTATCCAACTGGTTCATAAGCACGTCTTTTTCACAGCCATGATGTCTGTGAGCTCTGCTTGTTGAGAGTCCTGATACAGACTCTTTCAGGATGCAGCTGTCACTCTCGAGGGCAGTACTAGAAAGTGGTGCTGATGCAGCCTCCGGTGTCGGTGTTGCCACAATGCCAACATAATACACTCCGATTCACTATTCTATGTCAAAAGTCCCCGAGTCCTGCATTCCTGGAAACGCGTCCCTAGCTGAGTATCCCAACATCCCTGATAGAACGACCCTGGTTCAATAACCCGTGTTCCAGTATTCCTCTCCCGGTATTCTCAATGCATCGTCCCTGGTAGGTTAACCCTAAGCCATTGTTGCTGGTTCATCTGTCTTAATCTAGCGTATCCCTCCTAGTACATCTGGTCTAGTCTTTCCCCGAGTGAAGTACCTTTCTCGGGCATCCTCGAACCACCATCGTTGATTCAACGTCCCTGTTCTTACGTCAGATTGTGATATTCTGCAACTGTGGCTACCAAAGAGAAAAGAAAGATATCAACTGAGCTCAAGGAATGTACCATTATTGCTACGTGTTTGGTTGTGACACTCGTCACAGTGAAGCAAAATTCCAGAAAGAACGTGTACCACATTCTTCGGTAACATAGCCTAGGTTTGGAAACTAATGCACAGACTGTCGTTTTTTGAACACCAAAAGATTGTAAAGGAAATTTCTTAATACATCATTTGCACAAGATTGCTTTACCGTTGGTGATTACTAGAGGCATTGAAATCACACCTTGAGCTTACAGAGAAAAAAGAAAGTGACTTGAATTCAATTTCTAAGAACGTGGTCTAAGTACCGCACACACATAAACGGGAAATAACAAAAGATATACAGAGTATATCATTGGCTGGAGGCTTGTGAAATACATCTGCTCATCTGTTATGATTCCCACATGTCACAACCCACTATTAAAACTCATGAAAATATGTGATTTTTTTCAGCTCCCTGGGGCTGAAATCTTTATCAGTTCTATTATATTCATATTTCATTATCTTTTCTTTCTTTTTAGATGAATCAACTTTCAGATCTGTGTTCCAGCTTTATTTGTTCACACAGTCTTGTGATAATCTCAGCTCTGTCAATCTGTCATCCAGTGACACTACTGTGGGCAGGGATTTATCTTGTCTTCCTATTTTTCTTTTATTTTCGTTTATAATTTTTTTCGGATTTCGTACCATCAAGTTCGTACCATCACGTTCATTTGTCTACGTATTGTGTTAATAGATGTGTTTTAACAGCCTGAGTTCAGATATTTCTTTATATTTTTCTGTCGTTTGATTCTTTCTTCTTCAAATTTTCATGTTCCTTAAGGTACTCGACATCTCTTTTCCGTAAGGTACTCGACATCTCTGTTCCTTAAGGGACTCGACATATCTGTTACTTAAGGGACTCGACATATCTGTTCCTTAAGGGACTCGACATATCTGTTCCTTAAGGTACTCGACATCTTCGTTCCTTAAGGTACTCGACATATCTGGACTTTAAGGTACTCGACATCTCTGGTTCTTGAGGTACTTGACGTCTCTAGTCCTTAAGGTATTCGACATCTCTGATCCTTACGATACCGAACGTCTTTTGTCCTAACGATACTCGACGTCTCTGGTCTTACAGGGACTTGACATATCTGTTCCTTCACGGACATACAAAATCTCCCGCAGTGCCCGGGAGACATGCAATCAGCTGAGGGCTCCTGTCTCCCAGCTAAGGGACGCGAATCTCCCGCATTGTGATCACTCAGCCCTGACAAAAAGAGCGTCCTCGCATCGGGCGCTGTCGACTTCATACAATGCTATTAATGATATTAAATAATATACATGATTGCATTGATAGCGCTTTTATTGACTCATTATCTAAGAGTGAGTGAAATTCAGCTTGAAGTTCAATACATATTCTGTAACATGAATGTGTTATCAGCTTTAAACATAATGTTTACAGAATACTTAATACAATGCATGAACTACGTCAAATCTTGAACGCAGAAATACACAAGGCAGTCACAAGACAATGCATGGGTTATGTTACTTCTTGGACACAAGATCACACGGGGCAATATCAGCACATTATGTGGGGTCTCTTAGTCCTTGGACGAAGAAATACATCAAATCTTACAAATTATCACTATGCACTAGCTGACTCGTGGTTTGTTATAAATCTTATGATCATCAAAGATAGAACATTGACAGTTTCTCTGTACGTAAGTGTATACAATTTCACGGACGAATGGCCGTAGATTTCGCTATGAATCGGCAATATCCCACAAAACAAAAGTCCTCTATACAAGTACAGCTCATAATTCAAACAAGATCTGGCGAGACTAGTACATTCCTCAGAAGCACAGGTCTTACATGCTGCTATTGGGGAAGATTTACATTATCAATCGATGTCAACTTATCTTCCTGTGATCTTGAAGTGCCATGAGGAACTGTGAGGCACAGTGATGCGTCAGAAGGTACTCTTAGGCACCTTGAGGCGTGATAGTGTATTGTGAGGTACCCTGAGGCAAAACGAGGCCACGGTGAAGCACCATGAAGCGTCACGAGGGCAGTGAGAGGCATCTTCAGGCAACACGAGGACACTGAGAGCCACATTTAGGTGTCAAGAGGCAAGTGAGGCATCATGATAAATTTTAAGGCACCTTGAGTCATTATGAGGGCACTAGAAAGCACCATGGTGCGCCAAGAGTTGCTATGAGGCATAGTGAGACACCTTAAGGCGTCAAGAGCCACCCTAGGGCACAGTGAAGCCTCATGAATGCATCTTAAGGCGTCAAGAGGTACTGTGAACCTCCTTCAGGTATCATGAGGCACTGTTAGGCACCGTGTGGCTTCAGGAGGCACCTTCAGGCATCTAGAGAACACTCTGAGGTACCTCGAGGCATCAAGAGGTACTGTGAATCACCTTGAGGCATCAAAAGACACTGCGAGGCATCTTTAAATGTCAAGAGTTACTGTCAGGCACCTTGAGGAATCACGATGCACTGTGAGGCATTACAAAGCACCTTGAGGCATCACAAGATACTGTGAGGTACCTTGAGGCATTACGAGGCATCGTAAGACGAAAATGGTTCTCAGTGAATAACGATAACAAAACATCCTGCGGACATGTCTGAGGGTTGATGAATGTCCCATGAATCCAGAGAGTGAGTCAGTTGTTAATGACTGCATCATTCTCTCTCTCTCTCTCTCTCTCTCTCTCTCTCTCTCTCTCTCTCTCTCTCTCTCTCTCTCTCTCTCTCTCTC
>JAUUDZ010047923.1:0-10561 GCA_032361705.1 Panulirus versicolor | reverse complement strand
GTTTGGGCGGGGGGGGGGGGGAGAACAGTGTGGCTGGCGTCTCTCATGGTAGAGTTCATGAATTTCATGCACTCTCAGCCCAGCTGCAGTCATCAATCTGTGTAGATGTAGGTCTAGAAGGCTTTTATAAATGGATTGGATAGTGTTTACGTAAGCATCCGATCACGATAAAAAGGATTGGTTCCAGATATTCTGTCTCAAATACGACGGGTGGTGTTCACTGGCTGGACTTCGCTGGCTCCTTCTACAGGTAGTGGGCGAGGACGCCGCCCCAGGACACGGTGTCGGTCACCCGTGGACGCGCGGGACCCTGGGCGGTAAACCACTAGGAGGGCCAGGCAGACAATAACGAGGACACCACCCACCGGAGACAGGAACCTTCACACTCTCTCAATAACACACTTATACACACACACTCTCACCTTAACACTCTCTCATAACACACTCAGCCTTCAACAATCCCTCTCAGTAACACACTCACACACACACACACGCACTCTCACCTTAAGACTCTCTCATAACAAACACTCAGCCTTCAACAATCCCTCTCAGTAACACACTCACACATATACACTCTCACTTTAACACACTCTCACAACAGAGCCTTCAACAATCGCTCTCTGTAACACACTCCCACAGACCGACAAGAATGAAAAGAATATTTCGAAGTAAATTCTAAAAATTAACTGAAATGAAAGTGGGAATGAGAGAGCTGAACTGCTGAAAGCTAAACGTTCACTAAGGGAACGTGAGAGAATATTACATCCCTGGGGAGTCCCTTGTAAGAAGAGGCGTCATGAGGAAACAGTTTTGCAAGCCAGTGGATCTGTGAGCTGGTAAAGCTGTCAATTACGAAAATAAAAATAACTGGATCAACGCATTGGTCCAGGTCTAGGGCCCCGACGGCCCCTCTATCATCATACTGCTAACGAATTCTATGGTGTCGTTAAGTACAATGAGGGCCGTAAATACTACCTTGGCCTAGATAAGAGAAATATTTCAATTTACTTTAGTTTACCTTTAACCATTTTCTGTAGTACCTTCTACGCGGTAACTTAAACAATTTTGAAGAAAAAAGTATGTTTTACTACTGATATGAATGCTTACTATCTACTAAGTCACGCGTTTCATTATGACTTTCTTAAGGATAACATAGATTATGTTCTGTAGAAGATACATAATATTTACTGATACATAATCATACAGTTCTAATGGGTTTACCTTTTACCAGTAAAGTTCACATAGTTTAACTTAACTCACGTCCTTTCGCAAAAACCATAAAGAAACATCGTCACGACATACACACCCTAAGTCTGCCGGGGATATAGAATTAAGGCAACAAAACTACTCTAAGAAAAACACCCTAACACATCACAAATCCTACACCATATATACCCATGTGCTCTTCAACACTATCTTCCATTTCAAATTATTCCTTCGCCCTAGCCCACCTCTTCTCCTCCCTCTAAACTCCCTATCAAAATCAAGAGAACTGGAGGTGACTGTGCAGGAGTCTGGAGGCATCATCCCAGAGGGTAAAGTGAGGATCACATAGCAGACAGGAGCCTTTCGTGAGGGTCTGGCGCAACCAAGACTAAGGAAGGGGGTGCTCTGTGATCCACGCCTTAGAGACAGCGGCCAGCTGTGTGGCTGTTGATGTAGGTTCTCAACTGGGCGGGGACGTAACCCATTACCGTTTTCTTAACTGAAGCACATCAAATGGTATGCCCGGAAGATATGAACACGACCTTCCTGAGAAATGACAGTGTTTAGCAGCGCATCAATCAATATCATCATTAATGAATAAACATCTCCTCCTTTATTCACGATGAAATGCATCTGTCTTTTATTAGCTTCGCGTGCTTCAAGTGCGTGTATAGAATAACAGGTCTTGCTGGACATGCTTACAGCTCAAGGAAAACCTAACCTAACGTAAATATACGACCAAGCGAAGAGGAAAAACCTAACCTAACCTTCCGTAACTTAGAATTCAAATAATCTTAATGGTCCACCATTGTCAAGAGGCACCAGCTGTACAGCATCCTACCTGGACAAGATGGTTGTCCATGCATGGTGGTAAGTGTTGTAAAACTTGTATTTTAATAATACTGGGCGAGGGGGGATGATGACTGAGATAGGCCTCTAGGCTGACAACTTCCGATACAGTCTAACACAAGCTGGACACTCCGGTAACTCGGTCATACCTTGTCTTATGACTCTGTCTTGACCAATCACATTAAGTATGAATAAGTAAATGTAATGTCAATCTTGTCAAGTCCATAGCTTGCATGGTTCAGATGGTATGAGACTACAAGCAATACAAAGGTGTTACATGCAAGGCAACAACATTCTTAACACCATCAAAATACACACAACACAGGTATTCAAGTACAATTCAGACGCATCTTGGTACAAACGTACATATGGAATCATGATCTCCACTCTTCTTGTGGCATCAAAGAGCATATCGACCTAAAAAAAAAAACCTCACTTGTTTTCTTCAAATAGATTCAAGCCACTTAAAAAAATTATGACTTTCGACCACTTAACTGAAAGTGCTTTTCACATCAAAGAATCTGTTGATTCCTAAGTAAGCCTAAACCCAAAGGTTGTCACTGGTGTAGGAATATCATAACCAATTTGACGTTCTAATGTGAACACTCAGCTCCTCAAAAAAAAAAAAACTGCACGCGATTGCCATCATGTTGACTGCTGGGGAAAATATACTTGTAGAAGAACGCAAAGTGAATTTCAATACGACACTGAAAGACCGTCGAAGTCAGGAGGGACGTGAAGTGAATTCCAATACGATATTGGAAGATTTTCCACAAAAAAAGAAAAAATACTGGCAAACTGATAATATTTTGTCATTTCCAACTTCCTCAACATTATAACTTCCTCAACAGTATAGACCTTTCTCAACTACCAACGGAATGAAAACTAAGTCAGTCTGGGGCAGACCAGTACATACAATCTATGGGAGAGGAAAATGTCACTAATTTTCAATGAAATAACATTTCAATTCATTTTATTACTTCTTAGTTTTGCACAGGCCAAGAATCTGTTCAACCAAGGCTAATCATTTAAACGTTTTTCTTTGCTAGACAACCCAGTCTTGGGCCCATCAGGCCTCCTGTTGTTGCCTGTCTTTTTCATGTAAACTCATGTAAATATGGTTTGCATTAGTTAAAAAAATCTTTGCTGTAATGACGGTTTACTAGTTTTA
Source organism: Panulirus versicolor (assembly GCA_032361705.1). Classification (NCBI taxonomy): domain Eukaryota; kingdom Metazoa; phylum Arthropoda; class Malacostraca; order Decapoda; family Palinuridae; genus Panulirus; species Panulirus versicolor. Next base: position 7,335 of record JAUUDZ010047923.1, on the reverse strand, counting down.
CACTCATAACAACATTAGTTATTACGTACGTGTCTTGAAAACTGACTGGCCAGAACTAGTTAGGTGATCCAAAACCACAACTCCTAGCTATATTTTCTTAAGCCAAAATTAAGTTTTGTTTTAGTTGTGCCAACTGTGCCAAGACTTAATACCTGACTACGGTGGGAAACATCTTTGCTGCTGCTGGAATACTGATTCTCTTCTGCAAATCTCCTATTTAAAGCAATCGATTTCTACAGACAGTCTAGGGTATATATATGTACAGAACTGTAATTGTACAGTGACAACACTTCAGTTAGGTAAGTCACTGTAACCTCACTCAACTTTTCCCAACCGAACTCCCCTCAGCCTCCTAGCGCACCACACTCAACTTTTCCCAACCGCACGCCTCCCCTGCAGCCTAGTGCACCTCACTCAACTTCTCCCACTCGAACTCCTCCCCTGCAGCCTAGTGCACCCCACTCAACTTCTCCCACTCGAACTCCTCCCCTGCAACCTAGTGCACCTCACTCAACTTCTCCCACCAGAACTCCTCCCCTGCAACCTAGTGCACCTCGGTCAACTTCTCCCTCCCGAACGCCTCCCTTGCAGCCTAGCACTAGGACCAGCGACGATCTTGACCCAACTACTGAAGAATACCTTCGGCCTAAGCTTCAACTTTCACCCCGTCCGGTGGGCTGGCAGTGGACAGATTGGCATCCTTGGCCATAGCATTTCACCACCGTGGCCAGTTAACCCACGTCATCTTGTTCACAGTACGCTGCGCTCTCGCCTCTATCTCCTTTACCCTAACTGTTAACAAACTGGGATGAAGACTGATAATGTAACCTGCAGACTCCATAGCGTATTAACAATATGTATGTATATAAGTTAACATTATTAACTGTTATCATAAAATCAGTATTGGAGTAAGATACAAAAAGATAAGGACCATATGTCTTCTGTGTCCAAGGTGATTAACAGGAAGGCTGACCTCGTTTAAGGCTGGTTGGTTGTTCTGTCGTCAGGCCTATCAACTACCAGGGGTCATTAAGGAGGCCGTCGTGGTGACTGTCACACTACATCAGCACCCAAATCTAAACACCTTTGAACACCTTTCTCAAGTGTACAAGGTAATGCTAAAACCACTGCATTCTGATGCCATGTCAAAACCTTGACTGAACCCAGTTCTGGTCTTATAGAATCAAGGGCTCATGAAGACGTGCCTCGTCCTATCAACTTTATATAGTACTCGGGCGTTCCCAAGATTTGGTCGAGGGGAAGCAGGGACGAATCACTACCCCACATGATGGAAATCTACAACCAAAAGGAGTACTGTAAGAACTCATTATTTTCCTCGAGTATGCAAAATGTTCGTGATTTTCCACATACTGTGCCTGTTGTATATTAGGGGTCACTTTCAGAATCACTCAATGTCATATAATTTACGAAGTCTTTTTGATTATTCGGATGTTAAATATCAAATAATTCTTTTTCAAATATTTGAAATGTTGAATATCATTTATAATGATTAAATTCACACAAAAATGAATACAGCTGTTGTACAAAAGAAAGTTAATTATGAAATATGCGACCATTCTTTTTTTTTTAAATGAATTAACTAATTTTTAAAGTTGATAGAAAAAATAAGCTGTGGAATCAAGGAAGTTTCGTTAGATTAAACAAATCATTATATTTATTTACCGAGATAGTAATAGTAATAATTATAATAATAATAATAATAATAATAATAATAATAATAATAATAATGATAATAATAATGATAATAATGAAATGATAATAAATTATAATATAGAAACATACATGATTGTTTCATTTGTAAATCACTGAAACAGTCAAGCATACACACATATACATCTATTTTTCCTCTTGAAGGATTGAGAGAATAATAGTAATAATGTGAGAAAGTGTTGAATGGTGTAACCATCATGCTAACAATGGGTACCTAAAGCCCCTCTGTCATTATCAAAAAGAGGCGAAGTTATTAGGCAGTTGTTATATAGGAACCTGCTAATGACGGCCATGGCATGCAGTCCACAAGACTGGAAACTTTGAGATGGCAAACAGAATAATCAGTAAACATCTATGTCCACCATCGTAATACACTCAGTCAGCCTCAGTTTAGGACAAAAAGTGGAAAAGGTAATGATTCATGCCACACAGCAGCCACATCCCGGCTGCATCTCACCCAGGCTCACTCACGGGTGGGCAAAACACCAAATATAATGAATAATCCATTTGGCTATCATCCTCCTTCAACAATGAGTCAACCAGAGAGCAATCAACCAATCAGAACGCAGCAACGCTCGACCAAACGAGCTACGCCCTTTGTTTATACTCTGCCTCCGGAGCGTCTAACTAGCAAACTCCAATGGAATGATTCTCGTAATTTTAGCTTCAATAAAGAGTGTTTGCAAATGAGCAAATGAGGAAAAATCAACGGTTAACACACACACACACACACACACACACACACACACAAATTGTTACCTTGAAAAATTATAAACATGCAATGACAAGCTTACCCAATGGTCACGTATGTACCTTTAATGGCTAACTCTTGTATTTATGAAAACCACTTGCCCCGAAGTCCGTGTTTAGTGTACAATATGGGACCGATGGGGTGCTAATGGGAAACTGGCAGTAAACACAGAGGTTGTGACTAAACGGTGAAACCCCAGAATTTACGACTGTACGAAGAAACAAATAAAACAAGGAAAATAGAATGTGGTGGGGCTGGTAATTCCACACACACACACACACTACCACCACCAATACAAGGATATAACTCATTCTGATAACACAATACAGTGTTTACAGCGTAGATATGAAATTAATTCGGTCATGACCAAAAATTCATGTGACATGAAGAAGACACAGCAAACAATCGGTACATTGCAAGATGGAACATTACAATTTGTTCACACATGGGTAACGTAAACTCTTAGTAGATAAAGGCTATCAGTAAGTGATGGTTATACGACTATCTATAAAGAATTCATATTTATCACTTTATGAAGCTTTAAACATCCAGATGTTATATTACGATAACTGAAAGAGGAAGAAATAAAGCGGCATATGGGTTAGTTAACTCTGATATCCCTTACGGTGCATATATTCTATACTAAAATTCTCACAAGTCCATCTTTAACCCTAACAGCCAGCCCATCGGTAAACAAACCCTCAATGCGCACACCGCCATGACTGGTCAGCCAAGTTATCCTCCCGGCGTACGAGAATGCCACCGCTGGCTGGATGATGGCGTAGGCCATATTGGGAAGCAGCAGAAGAAAGAAGAAAAATGCTAAGTTACCGTGACCTCATCGCTGAGCCTAACATCCACGCCAAAAATAGGAAAAGAAATGTTCATGGAAATCCCCACCAACTGTACGCCACACCTCTGCTATCGCTACAAAATATAGAAAAAAATGTATATACAGGCTTATGAAACAAGAAATCTAACTAAATATAGAAATAAAATGTATATACAGGTTTATGAAACAAGAAATCTAACTAAATATAGAAATAAAATGTATATACAGGGTTATGAAACAAGAAATCTAACAATAAAATAAAATGTATATACAGGTTTACGAAACAAGAAATCTAACTATAGAAATAAAATGTATATAGAGGTTAGTCAGACAAGAAATCTAATTGTAAACATTTTCTTGTTTGGTATTAGTCTCCACATTGTCTAACTTATTTTCCAGTCAGCAGGAATAAGTTGATAACGAGTGGATTATATGTTGTGACACGGTCAAATATTCTTAAATACACGTGCAAATTCGTGATATTTGGACTGTCCTGGTCTCATTCCTGCGTTTAAATATTTAGCTGAATATCATATCCTTCCGTTTCTTTCTTATACTTTATAACACAGTTTAAGCTCTGGGCTGAGTATTTTATGTTTCTTATTCATCAAAAACGAAAGGGTTGTTATCCAAATAGGTATCGACTGTTTTCCTGTGCTATCTCCAGCAACACATTGTAAGGCACATCTTTAAACTGTACTTCTGTTGCTCAATTGATAACTAGATAAAAAATATACACATGAGTCATGCATGTATCCATCAGATATTCTTCATAAGAAAGTTAGGATTTTCTGTTAGGTCTCTTCTCTAGTTATAGTACTATAATCCTCCTAACGTTTTACCATCTGCATCTTTCAAGACACACTATATCCCTTGATGAAAGAACAGGCCTCACTTGTCCACTAGAATAGTTTAGGATTGCCTTAAGGCGAGGCTTCTCATCGTTTTCTTTCTCACTTGCTGTGGGAATTGAGTTTAGCTCTGCCGTTGAAACGCTGCGTACATTTTTTTTTTTTTTATATATATACATTTCCTCCATGAAGTTATCAGCTCTTAAAATGTCTATTCCAAGACTGATAAAGTCTACTTGTTCTCTGCAACGTATTTTCTGCAGTCAAGTGGAATGCTAAACCCCATCTTGAGTTTCCCCAATTCAAAACATCAAAACTGTGTACGCTTCACCCCTAAAATTTTTCATAGGCCCCCCCCCCCCCAATTCGGCAGAGACATCTGCTGTTAAACCCAGTAATCAGGAGATAATCCTGTTGCCGTTATATAAAGGATTTAACGTCGGCTGGGCTTTCAAGGTCACCGGGATGTTCCGCCGGTGGGAAGGGGGTTGGCGGCTTGTGGCAACCGCCAGCGTTCAGTTGTGTATAACACTTCGTCGTCTCGGCTCAGTCTGCTGGTGATCGCGCTTTTCTTTAAGTGTACAACCATCTTTCTTCCCTGGCTTCTTGAGTGAGTTCCACCCTAACACGTTCCATTTTGTTTATGATGTGTGTTGGACGTATGACTAGTTCGTGCAGTTCAAAGTTTCTCTGGCAGAACTATAATGGTTCACTTAGTACACATATACGTCGTGAATTTTTACAATTTAGTTTGTGGATAGGTAGAGATTTGCACTCGCGAGGCTCCATGTGTGTGAGGAATTAACCTGTTTGTGCATGGGATATAGGAGGTTTCCACTCATGGGATCTCAAGAGTGAAGGATTACCTTATCCGTGCATCGGGTGTGAGGCATGTTTACACTCAAGTGGCTCCTCATGCGTGTAAGGAATTACCTGTATGTGCATTGGGTGGGGTTGGTTTACACTCGTGGAGCTCCATGTTTGTGAGGAACTATTAATTACCTATTTGTGCATCGGGTGAGGAATGTTTACGGTCGTGGGGCCCTCCCACATGTAATGGGTGTGAGTTTTGCATTCGAAGGGTTCCATGTCCGAGGTAAATTACCTATTCGTTTGAATAGGGAGGGAACTAAATACAGTCGTGGCCCAGCCTTATGAATAACCAAATATTTCTCGTACTATTTATAAATTACCGACACATCCATTCTTTCTTAATATATGCTCTACATGTCATTGTTCTTCATCGATCATCAATATGTATGCAACATTCTCGCGCGCGCAATACCCACGTGTGACCAGGTTAATACTGACCAGAGCTAGCCCCTCCCGAGGAATCCTTAGGTTGATATTATTGAGGGGTTCCTCTGCCATTCCTTGACGCATCGCTGGACCTTCTAAAGCAGGTGTGTGTTCGGATCACCCCCAAGGATTCCCTCACCCCCCTCCCCAACGTTCTTCTAGGCTAGGTAAGGCTAGGGTAACCTAACCTAGCCTAGAATGTAAGCTGTAGTAGAACATTGTAGCACATACTTTTCCTTGGGGTCAGAAGGTTAATTCGCAAACATCTTCAGCAAGCCTGTTCACGTGCATCCAGGAAATTCCAGCGGTGACCAAGACCTGACCGGGTTCCCTCACAATCCTTCTATTGTGGTTCCCTGGGGAAGGTCAGGCTTTAATAAAGGCCACCTCTACGTCGCCTCCCACAAGCTAGATAACAAAATCTATTATCCTCCTGGAAGATGCCCAGAGTCCAGCTAGTTTTCAACCGAACCATATTCACTCTTTCACTTCCTAGAGCACATTGTTGTTGGTCAGACCACTGCTGCCATTCATATACCCTGTAGCAAGTTGGCGAGTTCTTTTTAAACTCTCCTCATCTCTCATGAACTTGGCATCAACCGTTTAAATACGTCAGGTACAGCTTCCAATCCTTAACTCTGAAAAATAACAGGGGTACTCATACTGATCCCAGAGGAAATCCATATTTTATCCCCCACTCAATACGCCCCTTACATGTTAACTTTGATATTTTCCAAGTTAGTAGCTTTCACTGGACTTAAGAAGCCATGTCTTTCAATTTCTCGAGAGCTTGTTGTGAGGCACAGTCTTAAATACTTGGTACCACACATACAACCAAACAAGTCATATCCTTCATCCAAGATGTCAATCACCCTCTCAATACAAGTTTCACTCTCACACAAGACCTTCACTCTCACTTCATGGTGACTCTATTGTTTCCCTATGCAATGCATTCATTTCCTGACTACACAGCTTTGCCAGCAGCTCGCAAGATATACCTGCAAGTGAGACATGTATGTACTTCTGGCCAGCTTCCTGTATCGCCTTTCTTAATAATTGGCACTACGTTTGCTCTGTTCCACTCCCTGGGTGCGGAACATCTTTAAGATGAGACCCGAGCCAAGGTCGCGAGTGGATTTTCGTGGTCTTCTGCCGATTCTTGGCGTACTTATGTGTGAATACCGTCCGGTCCACAGGCCATGTAGTGAGGGTCCAAATCTTTCATACACCTCCCTATGTCTTGTCCAGATCAGTGTTTTGCAAGACTTGGCCTCCTTGTCACTCAGGAGTGTGGGACCCCTGGGAAACAGGCGCGAAACTCGCATTTATCTTCGTATGTGTATAAGTTGAAAATCTAAGTTAGTTTCTCCAGCTCACATGTACTGTGCTTCAAATGAACTCATGAAGCAGTTTTCGAATTTTACTGGACTATTTCTCCCTCCATCCTGTGTCATTTCAACGCAGCTAACAATGTGCCTCTTCAATATATTTCCCTTACATCTCTTCTCTGTCTACCGACATGTACTGAGCCAGGTCTTAAATAATCCAGCACTTACCAGCTCATTCACTGTACACTTCACATTATACCTTGCAATATTTCTCCAATATTCGTCTTGGGTGCTTCATCACAACTCCTTCCCTGTTAAATGATCTTTTCCTCATTTATTTTAGGACTTCTAAGTGTAATATATATATATATATATTTTTTTCATACTTGGCCCCCTTCTCTGTTCCTTCTTTTGGAAAATTAAAAACGAGAGGGGAGGATTTCCAGCCCCCCGGCTCCCTTCCCTTTTAGTCGCCTTCTAAGGCACGCAGGGAATATGTGGGAAGTATTCTTTCTCCCCTATCCCCAGGGATAAGTATATATA
>JAUUDZ010047912.1:0-10562 GCA_032361705.1 Panulirus versicolor | reverse complement strand
ACCACCCACATCATTCTCACCACCCACATCATTCTCACCACCCACATCATTCTCACAACCCACATCATTCTCACCATCCACATCATTCTCACCACCCACATCATTCTCACCACCCACATCATTCTCACCACCCACATCATTCTCATCACCCTCATCATTCTCACCACCCACATCATTCTCACCACTCACATCATTCTTACCACCTACATCAGTCTTACCACCCACATCATTCTCATCACCCACATCATTCTCTTCACCCACATCATTCTCATCACCCACATCATTCTCACCACCCACATCAACATGTTGCATATCCGAAGTATCTAATTCTTTTCTATAATAGGATTTATTCCCTCTGAAAAGCGATTCGCAGGCACTACTGCCAGACCGAGTTATCGACAAGTGGGATTACGGGTTTCCAGGAGAGATTACTCACTCTCAATAAGTACGTTTATTGTGTCAGAAAATGGGAAAACTGTGGGAAGTTTGAGAGGGAAAACGGGAATAAGTTACATTTCAGTAGCATTAAACTTGAGCAGCTCACATTCGCTCCAGTGACAACTCCTTCCCAGATCTGAGACTACCGAGGTAGGTATAAGGAGGCGAAGAGATGAAACATCTAAATCAGGGCAATGGAGGTGACTTGACAGACGTGAATGCATTTACCTCTTGAAAGATTGTAAATGAAAACAAGGGAAGAAGACAAGACAGACTCCTTCCTTGAGGGACGTTGCTCGGCATAAGGGAAATGGGAAATATTGATTTTAAAGACACAGTCCAGCCAGCGATGATGTGAGAGTGTGAGAGTGATGGAAGCTGGGATTTCTGGCCTCAAGATGTGTTACAGCTTATCAAGTGCATCCGGTACATCAAGGGCTACAGGAATAAGGATTCCCCCAGCATCTTACCCGAGATGTTCACCAGACATTACTGATATAACAGAATCTGACCAGCGAATCTCACCTCTCTCTGACAATAACAAAAAGATAACCGTCTAAATGGACGCCTCTGAACATTAGATCCATCTTATTGTTCTTGTCATAACACGTCATGAGTTTTCGGACCTTATTTGTGGCCGTGTGATGCCACCACTCATGATATCATGCAATGATTCGTTCCACTGTGACGTCTTATCCGTCTTGGAAATTCCACATTAAACTCACAAACACCTGTCTACACCTGAAACGCTGGTACGGTACTGGAGGTGTTACTTACAACCATCATACAATGGACCCAGTCTTCCTTGTGATGGAGTAGCGCTTCCCACATCTATGGCAGGTCGTCCACTACCCTTCCACAGCAAAGTTATCAACCACCCGTCCACAACCAGCCATTAACCACCCGTCCACAACCAGCCATTAACCACCCGTCCACAACCAGCCATTAACCACCCGTCCACAACCAACCAGCGATCAAGTGTCACATTAAGTCTCCGACCATCCGATCAAGTCTTACATCATCACCCCCCCCACCCCACAACGTTATCCACCACCACTCCACAACGTTATCCACCTCCACTCCACAATGCTATCCACTCCCACTCCACAACGTTATTCACCACCACTTCACACCGTTATCCACCGCCACTCCACAACATTATCCACCGTCACTCCACAACGTTATATACCTCACTCCACAACGTCATCTACCCCCACTCCAAAAGTTATCCAACACCGCTCCACAACGTTATCAACAACCACTCCAAAAAGTTATCCACCCCCACTCCAAAACGTTATCCACCATCACTCCACAACATTATCTACCACCACTCCACAACGTCATCCACCCCCACTCCAAACGTTATCCACCATTACTCCACAATTTTATCCGCCACTACTCCACAACGTTATCAACACCATTCTACAATGTTATCCACCACCACTCCACAACGTTATTCACCACCACTCCTAACGTTATCTACCATCACTCCACAACGTCATCCACCTCCACTCCACAACGTTATCCAGTAACACTCCACAATGTTATTTATCACCACTCCCCAACGTTATCAACACCACTACACAATGTTATCCACCATCACTTCACAACGTTATCCAATACCACTCCACAATGTTATCCAACACAACTCCACAACGTCGTACACCACCATTCCACAACGTTATCCACCACCACTCCACAAAATTATCCACCACCGCTCCACAATGTTATCAACACCACTCTACAATGTTATCCACCACCACTCCACAATGATATCCACTATCACTCAACAACGTTATCCACCGCCACTCCAAACGTTATCCACTACCACTCCACAACGTTATCCATTACCACTCCATAACGTTATCCACCACCACTCCACAACGTTATCCAACGACATTTCACAATGTTATCCACCACCATTCCACAACGTTATCCCACTACTCCTCAATGTTATCCACCACCACTCCACAACGTCATCCACCATCATTCCACAACATTATCCACCCCACTCCACAAAGTTATCCAGTACCACTCTACAACGTTATCCACCATCACTCCACAATGTTATTCCACCACTCATCAACGTTAGCCCACTATTTCACAACGTTATCCTCACCGACTCCACAACCTTATCCACTATCACTCCACAACGTTGTCCCACCACCAATCCATAACGTTATCCACATCCATTCCACAACGTTATCCAGTACCACTCTACAACGTTATCCACCACCACTCCACAATGTTATCCCTCGCTCATCAGCGTTGGCCCACCACTCCACAACGATATCCACAACCACTCCACAACGTTATCTAACGACACTCCACAGTGTTGTCCACCACCATTCCACAACGTTATCCCACCACTCCTCATTGCTATCCACCACCACTCCACAACGTCATCCCACCACCAATCTACAACGTTATCCAACCCCACTCCACAAGGTTATCCAGTATCACTCTACAACGTTATCCACTACCACTCCACAATGTTATCCCACTACTCATCAATATTATCCCACCACTCCACAAAGTTATCCACAACCACTCCACAACCTTATCCACTACCACTCTCCACAACGTTATCCTCCATCACTCCAAAATGTTATCCATCACCATTCCACAACTTTTCCCCACCACTCCACGTTATCCACCACCACATCACAAAGTTATCCCACCACTCATCGTTATACACCGCCACTTCACGATCTTATGCACCACCACTACACAACGTTATCCACCACCACAACACAATGTTGTCCATTACCATACCATAGCGTTATCCACCACGACTCCATAATGTTATCCATTACCACTTCACAACGTTATCCACCACCACTCCACAACTTTACCCAACTCCACTGCACAACGTTATCCACCACAAATGCGCAACGATATCCTTCACCACGCCACAACGTTATCCACCACCACTTCACAACGCTATCCACCAACACTTCAGTGTTATCTAGCACCACTCCAAACGTCATCCACCACCACTCCACAACGTTACCCGTAACCACTCCTCAATGTTTTCCACTGTCGCTCCAAAAGTCGTCTTACTCCACAATGTTATCCATTACCACTCCACATCGTTATATACCACATCTCCACAATATTATCCGTTACCACTCCCTAACATTATCCACCATCACACCACAACGTTATCCACAACCACTCCATAATGTTATCCAATCACACTCTAAAACATTATCTACCATCACTCCAAAATGTTATCCACCACCATTCCAAAACGTTATCCACCACCACGCTACAACATTATCCACCACAACTCCACAACATTATCCACCCCCAATCCACAACGATATCTACAACCACTCCACAACGTTATCCACCACCACTCCACAACGTTATCCATCACCGCTGTACAACATTTTCCACCACCAATCCACAACGAATCCACCACCAATCCACAGCGTTATCCTTGACCACTCAACAACGTTTTCCTCCAACACTGCAATATCTTAAACACCACCACTCCACAACGTTATCCACCACTACTCCTCAACGCAATCCACCGCCACTCCACAACGTTATCACACCACTCTACAAAGTTATCCACCACCACTCAACAACGTTATCATCCACCACTCCAAAATCTTAATCGCCATCACTTCACAACGTTATCCCATCACTCCACAGCGTTTTCCACCACCACTCCACCATGTTATCAACCACAACTCCACAACGCTGTCCACCAACACACCATAATGTTGTCCATTATTAATCCATAACCATCCACAACGACTCCACAACGTTATCCATTACCACTGCACAACGTTATCCACCACCAATCCACAACGTTTCCACCACCACTCCATAATGTTATCCAACACCATTCCACAACGTTATCTACCCCCACTCCACAACATTAACCATTCTCACTCCACAACGTTATCCACCACCACTCCACAACGTTATCCACCACCAGTCCACTACGTTGTTCACCACCACTCCACAATGTTACCGACCAACACTCCACAACGCTATCCACTACCACTCCTCAACGTTATCACCCCCACTCCACAATGTTATCCATCACCAGATCATAACGTTATCCCACCTCTCTAAAATGCTGTCTAGCACCACTTCTCAGTGTTAACCACCACTACTCAAAATGTTAACCACTACTACTCAACAACGTTATCTACCACTCCGCAACATTATCACCACCACTCCACAATGTTATCCATCACCGCCTCATAACGTTATCCCACCACTCTATAATGTTGTCTAGCACCACTTCACAATGTTAACCACCACCACTCCAAAAGTTAACCATTACCACTCCACAACGTTATCTACCACTCCACAACGTTATCCCACAACTCTACTACGTTTCCCCACCGCTCCACAACGTTATTCACCACCATTCTGCAACGTTATCCAACACCACTCCACAACGTTATCCACTACCACTTCACAACATTACCCACCACCACTCCACAATGTTATCCACCACCACTCCACAACGTTATTCATCATCACTCCAAACGTTATATACCATCACTCCACAACGTTATCCACTAACACTCCACAATGTTATCCATCACCACTCCCAACGTTATCAACACCACTGCACAATGTTATCTACCATCACTTTACAACGTTATCCAACACCACTCCGCAATGTTATCCAACACCACTCCACAAAGTTATCTCACCACTCCATAACGTCATCCACCAACATTCCACAACGTTATCCACCACCACTCCGCATAATTATCCACCACCGCTCCACAATGTTATCAACACCACTACAATGTTATCCACCACCACTCCACAGTGTTATCCACTACCACTCAACGTTATCCACCACCACTCCAAACGTTATCCACTTCCATTCCACAACGTTATCCACTCCTACTCCACAACGTTATCCATTACCACTCCACAACGTTATCCACCACCACTCCACAACGATATCCAACGACACTCCACAGTGTTATCCACCACCACTCCACAACGTCATCCCACCACCAATCTACAACGACATCCAACCCCACCCCACAAGGTTATCCAGTAGCACTCTAAAACGTTATCCACCACCACTCCACAATGTTATCCCACCACTCATCGACGTTATCCCACCACTCCACAACGTTATCCACAACCACTCCACAACCTTATCCACTACCACTCCACAACGTTATCCTCCACCGCTCCAAAATGTTATCCATCACCAGTCCACACCATTGCCCTACCACTCCACGTTATCCACAATCACTGTACAGTGTTATCCACCACTACATCACAACGGAATCCCACCAATAATCAACGTTATACACTACCACTTCACAATCTTATGCACCACCATTCCACAACGTTATCCACCACAACAACACACTGTTGTCCATTACCATTCCATAGCGTTATCCACCACGACTTCATAATATTATCCATTACCGCCTCACAATGTTATACACCACCACTCCATAACTTTGCCCAACACCACTGCACAACGTTATCCACCAAACATCCACAACGATATCCTTCACCAATCCACAGCGTTATCCACCACCACTTCACAACGCTATCCACACCGTTGCACAACGTTTTCCACCACCAATCAACGACTCCGCCACCAATCCACAACGTTATCCATCACCAATCTACAACGTTTTCCTCCAACACTCCAAAATCTTATACACCACCACTCCACAACGTTATCCCACTACTCCACAGCGTTACCCACCACTACTTCTCGACGCATTCCACCACCACTCCACAACGTTATCGCACTACTCCACAATGTTAGCCACCACCACTTCACAACGTTATCATCCACCATTCCAAAATCTTATCCGCCATCACTTCGCAACGTTATCCGATCACTCTACAGCGTTTTCCACCACCACTCCACTATGTTATCAACCACAACTCCACAACGCTGACCACCAACACACCATAATGTTGTCCATTACTAATACATCGTGTTATCCACAACGACTCCACAACGTTATCTATTACCACTGCACAACGTTATCCACCACCAATCCACAACGTTATCCACCACCACTCAATAACGTTATTCAACACCACTCAATAACGTTATTCAACACCACTCCACAATGTTACCCCATCATTCCACAACGTTATCTACACCACTCCACAACAATAACCATCCCTACTCCACAAAATTATCCACCACCACTCCACAACGTTATCCACCACACCTCCAATACATTATCCACTACCACTCCACAAATTTACCTACCATCACTCCACAACGCTATCCACTACCAGTCCACAACGTAATCACCAACACTCCACAATGTTATACATCACCACCTCATAACGTTATCCCACCACTCTAAAATGTTGTCGAGCACCACTTCTCAATGTTAACCACCACCACTCCAAATGTTAACCATTACTACTCCACAACATTTTCACACAACTCCAATACGTTTCCCACAGCTCCACAACGTTATTCACCACCACTCCACAACGTTATTCACCCCAATCCACAACGTTATGCACCACCCCACAATGTTATCCACCTGCATTCCACAAAGTTATCCACCAAAACTCCACAACGTTGCCAATCGCTCCACAATGTTATCCACCACCACTCCACAACGTTATCCACTCCAATCCACAATGTCATCCATCCCCAGTTCGCAATGTTATCCACCATCACACCACAAAATCATAAACACCACTTCACAACGTTATCCAACTCCATTCCGCAATGTTTTCCACCACCACTCTAGTTATCTCACCACGTCACAATGTTATCCACCGTCACTCCACAATGCTATCCACCACCACTCCACAACATTTTCCACCATCACTCCACAACGCTATGCACCCCCACTCCACAACGTTTCCCACCACTCCAAAATTCTATCTAACCCAATCCACAATGTTATCTATCACTACTCCACAACGTTATCACCACTCCACAACGTTATCTCACCACTCTACAATGTTATCCACCTCCACTCCACAACGTTATCCACCATCACTCCACAAAGTTATCCTACACCACTCCACAATGATAACTTATCATTCCAGAACGTTATCCACCCCAATCCACAACGTTAAGCATCCCACTCTACAACGTCATCCACCACTACTCCACAGCGTTATTCAGTAATACTTCATAACGTTATCCACCCCCACTCCACAACGCTACCTACTATCAATCCCCAACTTTATCACCTTCACTCCAAAATATCATCTACCACCATTCCACAACGTTATGCCACCACTCCAAAATATTATCCGCCTCCACTACACAATGTTATCTACCATAACTCCAAATATCATTCATTACTACTCTACAACATTATCCACCACTCCACAACGTTATCCCACAACTCCATGTTATGCGAACACTCCACAAAGTTATCTACCACCACTACACAACGTTATCCACTCTCACACCACAACGTTATGCACCACCCCACAACGTTGTCAACTCCCGTTCCACAACGACACCCATCACCACTCCAAAGCGTTATCCACCAACACTCCATAATGCTATCCACCTCCACTCCAGAACGTTATCCACATCAATCCACAACGTTATCCATCCCCACTCCACAATGTTATCCAACACCACTCAACAACATTATCCACCTCAATCCACAACGTTATTCATTCTCACTCCACAACGTTATCCACCTCCACTCCATAATGTTATCCATTACCACTCCACAACGCTATCTACCATAACTCCACAATGTTGTCCACCCCCACTCCACAACGTTATCTACCCAAATCCACAGAGTTTTCCACCACTACTCCACAACGCTATCCACCTCCACTCCATAAACTATGTTATCCACCACCGCTCCACAACGTTATCCACCACCACTCCACAACGTTATACACCCCCACTCAACAACGTTATCACTACTCCACAACGTTGTCCATCACCACTCTACAATATTATCCACCCCCCCTCCTCAACATTATCCATCATCACTCCACAATGTTATCCATCATCACTCCATAATCTTATCATTTACCACTCCAGAACGTTATCCACCACCACTCCACAATGTTATCCACCCCCACTTCACAACGTTATCCCAACACTCTTCAATATTATCCACCACCACTCCATAATGTTTTCCATTACCTCTAAAACATTGTTATCCATTACCACTCCACAGCGTTTTCCACCACCACTCCACCACCACCACTCCACAATGTTATCCACTACCACTCCACAACGTTATCCACCACTCCACAATGTTACCCGTTACCACTCCACAACGTTATCCTCCACCACTCCACAATGTTATCCATTACCACTCCACATTGTTATCCATTACTAATCCACAATGGTAGCCACCACCACTCCACAAAGTTTTCCACCACCACTCCACAACGTTATCCACCACCACTTCACAATGTTACCCTATCCTATTCCACAACATTATCCACCATCACTCCACAATGTTATCCATCACCACTCCACAACGTTATCCCACCACTCCAAAACGTTATCTCCCACCACTCAACATTATTCATTACTACTCCACAACATCATTATCACTCCACACCGCTATCCCACCACTCCACCATGTTATCCACCTCCATTCCACAGCGTTATCCACCTCCACCACTCCACAACGTTATCCAACACCACTCCACAATGTTAACTGATCATTCGCCACAACGTTATTCACCTCACTCCACCATGTTATCCACCTCCATTCCACAGCGTTATCCACTACCTTTCCACAGCCTTATCCACTACCACTCCAACGCGTTATCCATCACCACTCCACAATGTTATCCACCACTACTCCAAAACGTTTTCCACCACCACTCCACAACGCTATCCACTACCAATCCACAACGTTACCACCATCATTCCATAATGTTATCCACCACCACCACACAACGTTATCCTATGTTTCCAAAATGTTTTCTACCACCACTCCATAATGTTATCCACCACAAATCCAAATATCATCCATTACTACTCCACAACGTCATCCACCACCACTCCATAATGGTATCCACCACCACTCCACAACTTCATCCCACCACTCCACAGTGTTATCCATTACAACTCCACAACGATATACACCACCACTTCAGAACGTTACCCACCACCACTAAACAATGTTAACCATTACTCCCTCCATATCGTTATCCACAACCACTCTACAACGTTATCCACCACCACTCTACAGTGTTATCCACCACCACTCCAAAACGTTATCCCACTACTGTACAATGTTATCCACCCCCACTCCCCAACGTTATCTCACCACAATGTTATCCCACCAACCCACAGTGTTATTCACCACCACTGCACAATGTTATCCACCACCACTCCACAACTTTATCCACCACCGCAACTTTATCCACCACCACTCCACAATGTTCTCCACCACCACTCCATAACGTTATCCTACCACTCCACAATGTTATCCATTACCATTCACAATGTTATCCACTACCATTCCACAATGTTATCCACCACCGCTCCACAACGTTATCCACCACCAATGCACAACTAGACTTCAGAGTTTTCCTTTAGCTTCTAAACAGCAAAGGCATTCCAACAACCCCATAAAGCAAGTCATCCACCATCTCTCCACAGCATGTCATCCACCACCCCTGTACACCATATCATCCACAGTATGTCATCCTCCATCCCTCCACAGCATGTAATCTACCTGTGCTCAGCAACCACTCCTCAGCATATCATCCACAATCCCTATATGGCATATTATCCACCAATCATGTCAATATAAAATCCATCACTCCTTCAAAGTATGTCATCCTCCATCTCTACACCTAATGTCATCCATCACCCTTCAGAAGTATGTCATCCGCCAACGCTTCACAACATTTCATCCACAAGTCCTCCACAACATATCATACACCATGCCTCTGCACCAAGTCATCCACCTCAACAAATCATCCACCACCCCTCTAGATCACATCATCCAACGGTCCTCAACAACATATCATCCACCACCTCTCCAAAGCCTCTCCAATATCATATCATCCAACGGTCCTCCACAACACATCATACATACACATCATACATCATACAGGAGAGAGAGAGAGAGAGAGAGAGAGAGAGAGAGAGAGAGAGAGAGAGAGAGAGAGAGAGAGAGAGAGAGAGA
>JAUUDZ010047901.1:0-10562 GCA_032361705.1 Panulirus versicolor | reverse complement strand
CCCCCCCTCTCTCTCTCTCTCTCTCTCTCTCTCTCTCTCTCTCTCTCTCTCTCTCTCTCTCTCTCTCTCTCTCTCCTCTGGATCAGCAGCTTCCCTACCTCAAGGGATCTCCTCGATCTCTTTGACATTTTGTTTACCATGAACCTCCAGTGTTCTTTCGCTTTATCTTACATATCCTTTCCCCACCATCTCCTCCTCTTCCCCTTACTGATCCCTATGTCTTCTCCTGTGTCGCCGTGCAGCACACGACCCACCTGCCTCAGTACGGACATGCACGGAGCGCCGGCCTGTCGTGTGGTGCAGCAGCTACTAGCCTGCCTCACACCAGGGAGGAACCTCCCACTCACTGTTGGTGGTAACCTTCATGTGTTGTTACTTCCCTCTCCTGAAAGTCGTTCATAAGGATGTATGGCACTAAGCTACGGTGGAAGGATGTATCAAGTCCTGCCTCAAGGATCGGATTACTGGTTTTCCCATCAAACCTGATGGTTACGTCGCCAGATTCCAATGATAACTACAAAAAACTTATGACATTCCTTAATGATCAACATAACGGGGGTTTTTGGCTACTATGGCTGAGTACAAGTTGAATATAAATAAAATAATAATACAAATACGAGATATAAAGACAATCATCGCTTATAACTCAGATCCTTACAAGTGTAGCTAATGAGAGTCACTTATATTTCTGTTCATCAATTTCAGAGTCAAACTTCATTCTTGGCTCTCCAGACTGGCAGCACTGTCTGGTGTACTGCCCCTCTCTAACGCTATACATCAAGAAAAAGTGTACAAAAAGTGTTAGTGTACAAAATAAGAAATTGTTGATGTTATGCAATTAACCGAAGTCCACGCTAGTGGCAGATGTAAGCAAAGTGAATCCAGATCAGATCTTAAGATACACAACAACTCACTTCAGTCCTACTTAACCCAGCTCTCTAAACTGCTTCTCACTTTATGTAACCTTACTCAGCCAAATTATATGATAGGAGTTTAGCTCAGCCCACTCTCAGCCAGCACCCTGGCCAGTCGACCTTGAAAACTACGCCATGTGTGTCGCTAGCCGCCTCACCCAAACACACTACAGTTGTACCGTCTATAAATCTTGGTTATAAATGCCTCCTTAAGGAATATTACAAAATGGAATCAGAAACATAAACGCTCTTTATAGATGTTGGATACCAACCACATCTGTCTGGAAGCCACTCATATCAAGGTGAAATTCAGTGCGCTACATGGCCTGTCTTCGATGTGATAGGGGAGTGGACACCTTGGGTTTCTCATGGTCGAGGTATGTTTAGCAAGGAAGGAAACCTGTAGCCAGTGTGTTCAGAGATGAGATAGTGTGTCTCATGGTCGCACAATCTTCAGTAAGGAAGGCAACATGCATCCAGTGGTATCACACATAAGGATCTATGTAATGTCAGATAATGTTGATTTTTTGAATCTTTCTTCACCATACCTTTTCCAAGCTACACATATTGTACCACGAAACAAAAGTGACAACAAGTGTGCACATTCTCAGAAACGCGGTGGAAACACTGAACTAAAAAGTATGTTTTCAAAGACGTAAAGTAAGCCGTAAGCAACTTACCCAAAGATCAGTAAACAGAGAGAGAGAGAGAGAGAGAGAGAGAGAGAGAGAGAGAGAAGAGGCCAGATATACTCTAGCCCAGTACTGGGACGACCTCGAGGTTCATTACCACTACTATATCCTACTTCCGGTACTATTGTGGATTGCAAGTCCAGCTGTAACACGATTGGTGGGCTCGTACGTAGGGTTATTATGAGCAGTGCCTCAGGTCCGCCCGCCTGGAAACTGTTGCATCGACTCTTGAGTTACAGAGACCACTCCCAACAAATATCAATAATGAGATGTGTACACAACTCACGACTGGACAAAGTTTATCACTTTTCCCCCAAAAGGTAATTAAGAAGCAGCACAATGTGTTACTTACTGTACTGTCGTGTTCATCATTACTCTTCGTTGTACCTTCACTCTAATTCCACATCCACACTCTACCTCCACGAGGTCAGTCAGGTCACCTAAAATTTGACCCGAGTTAAACGCCATTTGTAATGACTCCAGTTCCACATTTCCATTGTCTCCTTCTGGAATGGAATCGAAAAAGGACTTTGTCAACAAGGGAAATGTTGCAGAAGAATTATGTTCTGTGTGTGGGTCACAAGCAGACTGACCCCCTGAAATCTGATATGATCCTACTAGGAAAGGTTCAGTGTCGTCCACCTGGAGAGTGAATGTGTAGCCTGTGGTAATGCAACAAACATTGACAAGGAGAATATAACACACTTAAGTCATAAGATGAATAACACAGACACAACGTTAACAAGGGTTAATAACTACCAAGTTATATCATTATTTTGATGTGCTCAGGAAAAAGGACTGACGATCAGTACTGGTGTGGCTAACGAGGGTGTTACTCTCTGAACGTCTGGCCCCTCTTGGCGATCACACTGTTGCCAAAGTTATTACGGGCGAGGCAGCAGGAAGTCAACATCACAATACAGTTGTGAGGACAGAGAAATAGATTCCAATCTCTCATTTTGTGACTGTAGTGGTAGAGAACATGAAGTATGATGGACATACCACAAGGAATACAGGCAAAGCGCACTCTATGGTACATGGAGAAATAATGGTCTGAAAGTTAGTTAAGGAAGTCACGTGCTGACAAGAACTAATCATTAAATAAAGTTAAGTTATAACTGATGATTGATATGTCACCACGTCTGATATAAGAAGAATCCTCGACATCAACACATAGGCATAAAGAAATATTGTATTAAAGAGACGTTGAACACTGAGGAGCAGTCTGCATGACCGGAAGTTTACACGATATGGACAGACCACACCTGCCACCTTCTGAGGCAAAACACAACACAATCACATCAATGTAATGAGAATATAAGCCTAAAAATGAATGACTTGAGACTTGAACCTTACACATTCTAGTAAGAAGGTAAGCGATAACTTATTAAAGCTTATGTCAGATCTGTTCAGTTCAAGCTGTGTAAGTAAAACTTTACACAATACCATGGTATAAACTTGCCAGTAGCTAAAAGAAAAGGATTGGACATCATAATGACCAAAAGTCATAACGAATAAGAAAATCCATGGTTGGTTGGTTGTTTGCTCCTCAGACGTATCAACTGCCAGGGTCATTAAGGTGGTTAACGTAAGCTACATCCACCAACCAGAAGATATTAACACCTTCTCCAGTGTTGGTTGTAAGACCACACACACACACTACATGTGTGACCATCTTACGTTCAACAGCTTGCAGTACGTTAAGCCAGACACCGCCGCTGTCCGTCGCCCTCAGGCCCACAAGTGACAAAGTCCACGATATGTTTACCTACAAGATACATCAAGATGTCACTCGTGGTAATAATCTGCTGGCCACTGTGACCACAGCCCGGGTCACGATGACCACAGCCCAGGTCACGTTACTCAGGGTTTACAGGTGTTTATCTCAGTTATTTTACAGATATGACATCGTACCGTCTACCTGTATTCGCCAGTTATGATCACGAACGTGTGCACACACGTGTAACAAAGGCCTTAAAACAAAGCTTTGTTGGTCTATTGATTTACTGTTTAAAATACGCTCTTCCGGCCTTGTACCCAACCTCTCCATCATGACAAGACAGACCACAGGACAAGAAGAAATATTATTTTGCCGATGTTGAGGCGAGTTATGATGGTGGTAGTGTACAGGCCTGACGTGGGTCAACAACATGCGACCCTAGACTATTTTCAGAGATCCATAAATTCTACACACGATGTACCTACCATCTCGTCCTTCACTCCAGCACAAGAGCTACACTGCACTAGACCTTCTCGCAAGACTGACGTACATGAAAACATCCACGGTTTCTCAACCCTCAGGTTGGCGACCCTGGTATACACGATGTTGTGATGGAGACTCTAACAAGATAAGACGATATATCATCAGGGATATCAACAGTTTCTTATCATGCTTGACACAAGTTTGGCCTCGTCTCTCCAGTGAAGATCATTTTATCAAACTTCAGACCATAATTATGTGGTGGCCACACTAGTGGATGCTAGGATGTACACTTGGATAAGTTAACAATGGCCTTCCTGTATCTATATACATTCCTCTTTCCTCCCGTTACTTTATTCGAGCTTCCTAACTGCCTATCTATATGATCATATCTCTACATGCCTATCCCTCACCCCTTCCCTATCCTTCCTTCCCTACCTCCAACGAATCTCCATCACACTACCACCAGTTAATCCCTCAATTTAAAAGTTAGAAAATCCCTCATCCGGAAATCCTCGCAGCATCGAAAGTTATAGGGGCAACGTTACCGGCACCATAGTTAAGAAAGTTATAGGGGCAACGTTACCGGCCCCATAGTTAAGAAAGTTATAGGGGCAACGTTACCGGCCCCATAGTTAAGAAAAGATTAAAAATCTCGACTTTAGAATAAAGTTTCCGGTAGGATTTTTAGTGAAGAAAATTTTGGAAAAATGCCGAGTTTGCCCCATAGCAGGTGAGAGGAGGACAGAGGATATATGGACATTCCTGGGTTTAGCTTCGTTCTCAAGTACGTGATATGAGTCTGTATTTAAGAATTTTAAATGGTTTATTTTTGCTCGAGTATGTCTCCGTCTGTCTGTTTTCTCGTATCTATCATTGTACTGGTTCGCATATATTTGGAGACTATCTTCATTCTTGCCGCCAATATTCATTTTCTTGAGATTTCTCATCACCTTGGTCATCTGTCATCCACCGACTCACGAGTCTAGTAACCAGATCCGTCCTCATGAAGGCTATACAGGTCTATACCACTTCATGAACAAAACGAGAAAGTTACGTTTCAATACAAATACAAACATACGAAACCATCAGCCTTGCTGGTCCGTGGACGTCCAGGAGGTAGAACCACCTCTGACTTGTGGCCAGTTTCCCGTGTAACTCGTGCAGGGCTGGTGGGACTGCAATAGCTTCTCTGAGTCAGGAAACTTCTCACAGCGATAAAGATTTATTGGCCAAACATTTGATCATTCTTCCGTGTAACTTTATGTTCTCGTGTATTTTAAGTAGGTTGTTGAGGATCTACTTTTCATGTTTATACTTTAAGAATCAATCCTTCAGTACCATCCATCAGTCATCTGTCGTAACTACAACACCGAACCGACAACTGACCTGCCGTGACCCTGGCCTTACAGAGATCAAGCGAGGTCATTACCTGGGCACTAACCATAGGGTCAGACTGATCAACGCAGGTACCAGCCGGGGAGGTGTACCTCTCCACGTTATCTTTATGAAGGACTGGCAGGATCTGGCCATACAGAAGCATCAGTGTGAAACATTGTCAACACTCGTTATAACTGTAACGCAGTCTGACCAGATGCGTCAACCCTCACACGACCAGTGCTCAGCTGGAACAACAAGACAACCTCATACAATCGTTACATGAAACATGACATTGACGAATGTTTCCTGAGATACATAATCAAGATATGTTCACTACCGCCACAGGAGAACGAATAACCTAATCATTTGGTCTAAGAATAACAGTCATTTCCATAATCCCAGAAAACTAATTAAAGATGTGAACTCGAGAAAGCAAAAACAATTTAAGAATTCATGTTTCCGGTTGAAGGTTTGCAAACTTCTGAGGAAACACTTAGTATGACACACAACTCGGTAAATGCATCATCACTCGCTTCCAAGTTGCAATCCAGAATGTACTAATTACTGGGTTATCACCTGGATTGCACTAATTACTGGGTTATCACAACTCTTGTTCTCACCACATGAATCATGGTTGAAAATACAATTTATAAAAAGTGTTATTCAGAAACTGTGAAGCTTAAAGACTTTTACATTAGTGACGGTAAGCCTGCCTTAAATGAAAACAATAGAATGCAACCAACAACATTACAACCATAGTCTCAACCTTTTAATTCTCATACAACTATCACAAGTACAACAACAAAGAACCGGGATCCTACCCAGAGAGGACAGCAAGACAACCTCACTAGATATATGGAGTGAGTTGCCAAATACATAGAATATGAAAAAAAAAAATCAAATTGAGTAGCCAACCAGAGAAACTTTCCTAGACCACTACAAGCTCACCTTACTTCTCTTGCAAACACTTGCCAGAGAACAGCAAACTCGATAGAAAACTTCCAAAATTCGTAAATACTTTTCTGTCTCATCATTTTCCATTTCATTAATCTCTTATTTCACCCAAGACCCACCATTGATGTGGGCTTTGGTCAGTGACTAGGGCCTCCAACGCAGAAAAATGGATAAGACAGTATCACTAGAGGCTGGCAAGACCCCACCAAGTAGTGTGTGAAGATGGGTCCTAACTTAGCGAGGCCAACTGATCAACGTGGCTGGCCCCTCTGTACACAAGCAACAAGCAGTAAACATTGTACACTGTTTCCATAATAAAGTCCAATGACTTTGACCATAAGAAAATGACACACTGACATCACACAGTACTATAGTCGAGCCCAGGGGTCTGTAGAATCTCCCATCCCCTTGCGTCTCAACGTTACACATCAGCATCTCCCTAGTTAGTCTGCCAGCAACCCCTTCACCAAAGGTCAGCCCTGCCAGGCCATCACACCTCGAGCAGCGTCATCTGTACATCCGTTTTCAAAAGCTCAAGTCTCGGACAGAGCCTTCGCTGAGGCCACATTTTGATCGAATATCAAAAACGAGCAAACGATATTGAGGGAAAATAAAGAGTTTAATGTAGGAAAAGAAACAGACGAACGCATTGGTCCAGGTCATGAACATGTCTACCACAGGCGATCATAATTACGTTTATGATCAAACCAACGATTGTGTGATCTCATGATCGTACCAGAGTTCATCACCATATAAAGCACACGAGACCAAAAACTGCCGATTCGTTATACGTAATTGCACGATTATCTCTGGCGTAAAACTTAATGGTTTGTCAACATCGGCAAAAGCACCTCTACTTTACTCTTAATGGAAAAAACTGAAGATTTAGCAACGCTGAACCAAGACAAGAAAATTTACATTCACAGGCACGACATTCGGCCTAACGTGATGATGTCTTCGATCCCCAGAAATTAAAGGTAGTGTGAACTTCAACCACTGGAAGGAGGGGTATAGCACACTGGTTGAAGGAGAGGTGATGAGAGCAGCACGCTGGCTGAAGAGGATCAATGACAGCACACTAGACGAGGTCATGATCGAACTCGAAGATGTGATGACACAGTGGAGAGATAATAGTAAAAGCAAAATAGTCAAAAAAAAAATCTTGAAGACCTTCTCACTTCAAAGGAACCAAAGTGGTCTGCTAGCGTATCCTACTAACAGAAGCCCCCTTAAAATAGGTGCTTGGGTTATAAATAAAATTTTGTACACAAGGACAGATGAAACCTGTATTTCTATAGTTTTTCTATAAACTCGTTATTACATCATATCCAGATAGAATATCATTGCTCTCTAATACCTAATGAATATTTTGAAAAATCAAATTTAATGATCAAAATTCTTTGTAGACCAGAGTTTTATCTGCAACTGTTGTGTGTGGGATCGTACAGAACGGAGCACAAGGTTGGTGAATTAACGAGGGAGGGAGCGGGGGAGAATGGAAGGTAATATTGCTCCAGTTGCTTTCAGAATTACGGTAATTTGTGGGGTCACCGAACAGGGTTTTGCTGACCTCTGCCTAGGGTCAAATCAGGTATTAACATTATGGGTGATTATTGTCATGAAAATGATCACTCCATAGATCTTGAAAACCCCATTATTCTATTCCCCTCTACTGATTATGCCACACGTATCATTGACTTAATTGCTAACATTATGAACTTTAATTTGCCCCTAGGCAATTCTAAAGCCCATCCTAGCAATAAGCAAATAATTACGAGAGAACTAACAATACACGAAAATGAGAAAGTTGTTCATGACACACCCAGCTACCCAGGTCAACCCCCGCCACCTGACCCACCTTAATCACTCTCCCTTACAACGGTTACGACCAGACACAGCAAATAGTGCTTGGTCTGTACAGAATGGTGTTGGACGGCGGGAACCAAGTGTGATGTTGGGATTTGAATAACTTTGTTAAGTACTGGCACCTGATAATGAGGTGGATTGTCTCCACGAAACATGTCGTGCCACATGTATAGAAAAATTACATGTTAAATAAAATAGTATGAACTACTGAAGTGGGATTTCACCTTCATATATATCATTTTCATACATATTCGCCAGAATACACGACAGAATTATTTCATACATTTCTGTCTCTCTTCTTGTAATGTTGTAAGTAATCAACAATCAAAATGGTTAAATAATGGGGATCACAAAGACCTGACCAAGCGAGGGATGACGTAAAGGGCCGACCAATAATCTGACATCAAAGTCATTGTCTCAGCCAATCACATGGCCGATAGGACGTAGGTAGACGAGACACGTTTGTTGTCGTCATCGGGAAATATCACGTCATTCTTGGACCACATCTTCATCTCTGGTCATCAACGTTATGAACGTAACCTGGTGAAGGATGTGGCGCAGACTCGTGAACAGGCTGACACCAGGCTCCTCCTCCTCCTCCTCCTCCTCCTCCTCCTGCTGACTCCTGAGGCTGAGAACCGGCAACCACGACGGCAAGACTCGAACCCGGGTCCTCGAGTTCAGAGCCAGCCAGCCAGCCACGGGGGCACCTAAATCAAAGAGCCCCATATAAGGCAGCAGTTAGTCATGAACTTATATAAAACGTCCAAGTGACAAGAAAGCTCGAAGAAACGTTTGGATTGCAATAATCTTAAGTTTCAAACGTTTATGTATCGGTAAACTTTACCTATGAATCATCTGGCTCTCTCGATGTAAACATCTTTTTCTTACATTTAGGACGAAACTTGAGTTTTCTGTGACTTAACAGTTGATGAATGAGTAAAGTTCAATAACACTTCGAGCCGATGAAATATTTCCTTCAATATTTTACTATATAAACCTTGGTTATTGTAATGTATCTTTTATCTGTGAACAAACTGTTTGACCTTCATATGGATCTGGATTTTATATTTCTATCATCTTCAGGTCAGTGTTGGGCAGCAACACAAACTGGGTTAAAGGTTTGAATGACACTACGCGACATTGTGTGCAATATCTATAAAAGTTTGGGTTTGTGTGGCATGTCTGCACTGCAACGCTTGGCTTTCATTATGGTATTTGAGGCATGTTTGACCAACAATATAGGTCGTGTCACAGCAAAGTGTAGCAGATGTTGATATTAATACAGAAGAATTCTGAAACATTATGGGGAGTAATCTTACTATCATACGAGACAATAAACATTCGCTTGAAGCAGTAACACATCAAACATCTTGAAGTATCTGGCATCAAGACAACGTATGTATGTTCGTGCTGATGATGGACATTTCTCTAATATGACATTATTGTTGTTCGTCTCTCTCTCCTTCATTTTCCTTCCTCATTATCTGTCCCTTTATCTTCGTTGCATCTTCACTTCTCCCTCTCTTTTTCCCTTGTGACTCCCTTAACCTCCAGCACTTCCTCCCTCTCCCTAACTTACCCTCCCCCCTCTCCCCCGGCCACGTCTTTGATGTTGATAATTACAGGTGTGCCGGCGGCCACCTCACGTCTTACATTGAGCTTAGGCCGACACCAGCACCTCACACCTTGCCTGGGTCATAACCAGCACCTCACAACCTGCCTGGGTCATAACCAGCACCTCACAACTTGCCTGGGTCATACATGAGACGCCCACACAGGTTATCATGGCTGCAAGACTCTCAAATGTACAAATAACACATTAATGAACTCACGTACATGAATGACTAAACATTGACATACATAGTATATGAACACTCACTTACATGGATATATAACACACACACATAGATGTATAGATACTCCTCATACATTAATAAATAAACATTTGTATATATGGATATGTGAAGATGTACATACATATATATACAAACATTCACATACGCAGAAATACTCCATACGCGAACAGACGCTCTTATATATAGACAAATACAAGTAGAGTCACTCAACAACACGAGCAAACAAACACATCCACACTCAGACTCTCCGTGTTACAGACCTTCCAGCAATATGTATTTACTCATCAAAGACCAAATTCAAATATCCATTTACCCTCTCCCTCCCTGTATGGTCTACACGGGCGTGTACACATCATCAAAACAGACATGTGAACACTCAGGTATGAGCCTCCTAACACATCTACTAGCTCGTCAGTGAGTTTATTACTTTAATAATCTACATCTAAAACACGTGTTGGATGACAGCAACTCGTGCACTAATGTGGCCCAAATGTTTTACATATTGAAAAGTATAACTTGGGAGGGAGGGAGGGGGGGGGGGGGGTCTGTGTGGACATGAAAATTGGTGGAAAGGTTTACAGATGTATTCTTATGTAAGTGTATATATGTGTGTGTGTGTGTGTGTGTGTGTGTGTGTGTGTGTGTGTGAGGCCCGAGCCGTGGGGGCAGTTCGAGGAGGGAGTGGCAAGCTGTTGTG
>JAUUDZ010047890.1:0-10563 GCA_032361705.1 Panulirus versicolor | reverse complement strand
ATACTCACCCCCCTCTCCAAATCTTGTATGTACCACCCTAACCACCCCATCCATAAGCAAATTAAACGACAGTATTATATTATATTATATGGTTGCAAGGGTTGTGGGGAGGAGGGTGTACGTTTTGGAAATTAAATGTTTGAGGACAATATGTGGTGTAAGGTGGTTTGATCAAGTAATGAAAGGGTAAGAGAGATGTGTGGTAATAAAGAGTGTGGTTGAGAGAGTAGAAGGGGGGGGTGTTGAAATGGTTTGAACATATGGAAAGAATGAGTAAGGAAAGGCTGACAAAGAGGATATATGTGTCAGGGAACAAGGAGAACTGGGAGACAGGAGAACTGGGAGACCAAATTGAAGATAGAAGGATGGAGTGAAAATGATTAGAGTGAGCAGGGCCTGAACATGAGGGAAGGTGAAAGGTGTGCAAAGGATAGAATGAATTGGATCAGTGTAGTGTACTGGGATGAATTTGCTGTCAGTGGACTGAGCCAGGGCATATGAAGCATCCAGGGTAAAGCATGGAAAGGTCTGTGGGGCCTGGTTGTGGCTAGGGAGCTGTGGTTTCGATGCGTTACACATGACAGCTAGAGAATTAATGTGAGTGGATGTGGCCTTTCTTTGTCTGTTCCTGGGAAAGGGCGATCAAGTAAGAATTTCTTTTATACTTGTTTGCACTTTCCTGCATTGGTGATGTCGTGCTAGGAACAGATAAAGAAATGACCTTATTTGCTCACTTCTATTCTCTAGGTGTTTATTCAATTAATCATTATACTGTGTGGATGGGGGGGGGGATGCAACCTACACATCTCCTGCATGTTGTATAAGGTAATAGAGTCAGATATAGGGGTTAGAAATCCACCCTCTAGTATTATCACATTCTAAAAGTAGGAATGGAAGAAGGAGCTAATTGAGTTTTCCTCAGAGTCTCATTTCCTGGTGCTACCTAGGTAAGGTAAGCTGATATGAAGAAAATCATGTGCAGTAGTCTTCAAGGTATACAATATATTTACTTTGATCACATGTTACCTCCTATCTCCAGGCCTTCCGAAGCCACCCCACTTCACCAGTGACCCAAATGGAGGTGAAGAAAACACTTACACCCTCACTTGGGAAACTGAGAGCTACTACCCCATCCTCGAGTATCGTCTTAAGTACCGCAAAGCCAAGGTAAGCACCCACAGAGAAAGGAATAACAATGATAGTGACATATAGGTTAGGGAAGGGCATTTAGGATAGGGTAGAGGTTATATTCAAAGCCAAAAATCAAAGAATGGATTTTGGGTGTAAAATTCACATTCAAATGTTCATGACTGCCTAATGAAACTTCCCATCTGGTTGGGAGTTAATACTGTGAAGAGGTGCAGGGAATGTGAAAGAATAGTAAAGAAAGTACAAATGAAAATGTTCCCTGCTTCAAGTTATAGAAGCACTCCCAGAAAGTGCTAATTTAGGTGAAATTCCTTGAAAAGAACCAAATTTTCCCATAGACTATCATCACATGAGTTGAGATGCATATTAGGGTCAAATTTTTTGACCCCCACATTACAATAAAATTGTCACCAAGGTGTTTTCACAGCTACTTTACTGTACAATAATTGTAATATAGCTCAACATCAATGATGTGGAATGCTTGTGACTTGGACATTGACAAAAATTTTAATTTTCCAGACCTGTGAGTGCATTCAAAAAATACAAGTAAAAATTTCAATTTGCTGTGCTTTAAGTTATTTTATATTAGGCTATCTCAGTATTTGTAAACTGAATTATAATAAAAAGATGTGTGAAATATAAATCTTTCTGACAAAATTTTCCATAGCTCTGACGTCTGGATTCTTGATGTAATCTTATACCATCAAGCATTTGAAAACAAGGTTGTTTTTATAAGACTGGTGTTAGTAAAGACTTTATACAAAAATATATACATGATAAGTGACATGAATTATACTACCTCAGGACCCCTTCTATGGGGCTCTTGCAGCTTTAAGGCTGTACTACAATCAGGAGCAGGGACATATGGGATTCCTTTAATGCGAAAAGCTCCTCAACAAGACTGTATTCCTTTTCAACCACTGATGGTAATGAATCTTTGCTGATGGTGACCTTTCACTTGTGATGTAACAGCTTACAGATGGCCTGTAATAACTTTTCATTATATTATTTATTGATCATGAAAATTTTATTGTATGAACACCAGGAAGTCAGGAGTAAGGTGTTAGACTGGAAAAAAAAGGGTAAACGAGAGAGTATTGGCAAACTTCAGTGAAAATAAGGAAACATTTTAGGAGTTGAATGGTGTGAGAACATGAGACATATGGGATCATCAGTAAGGGGAGCAGATGTGGCGAGTGATGTGATGAGCTGGAGTGAGCATTTTAAAGGACTTGAATGTATCAGATGACGGAAGGAGAGGAAGAAGGCAGATATGGGATGTTTGGGGTGAGGTGGTGCATGTCATGGCAAATGCTTTGGTAAAAAGGAAGGAGGTGGTGAAAGCCTAGCCTAAGATGAAGAGTGGCAAAGTGGCTGGACCAAAGATGAAGTGAGATAAAGTGGCTGGAGTGGATTGGATCACAGTTGAATTCTTAAGAAAGGGGATGGCATTGTTATTGATTGGTTAGGTAGGATTTTTAGTGAGGTGCTTGAGGATTGGCTGAATACCCACACAGTGTCATAATATAATGACAAGGTGATAAAAGTAAATGCTTCAGTTATACAGATGTAGGATCATTGAGTATAGATGGTAGGTTGTATGAGAGGGGGCAGCATACATACAGCATCAGACTGGGAAAAAGCAATGTGCTTTGAGGAGTGATAAAGGATGAGTGGACGAGGAGTTTGCTTTGAAAATGATTTGTGAGAAATAGCTTGGAGAAAGAGAGGGAATTTTATGTAGCTTTTATGGACTTAGAGAAAACATATGATTGGGTTGAGATACTTTGTGAAAGGTGGGAGTAAAACTACGAGATGCAGTGAGTATTTTTATCAGAGAAGAGTAAGGTGTATGTTTAGGGTAGGAAGGGAGGAGGGTGAATGGTTCGAAGTGAAGGTGGGTCTGCATCAAGGTTTTGTGATATCACTATGGGTGAGGAGGGTGAATACGAGGGTCATAGAGAGAGGGGTGATTCTACAATATGCTGGAGTTCGGGGGGTGCCTGGGAGGTGTCAGTTGCTGTTTGCAGATGACATGGCTCTGGCTGCAGATTTCATAGAGAAATTGCAGAAGCTGGTGTCTGAGTTTGAAAAAGAGAGTAACACGAGGAAATTAGTTAATGTTGATAAAAGTAAAGTAAAGAGGTTTATGATTGTAGGATAATGTAAAGATTAGACTTTCAAGATAGGAATTAAAAGATGAAAAATGAAATGCTCTAATACATCAAAATAGGTGTTAGAACAGATGCAAAATTGAAGGATGTAAAAACAGTCTGAAGAGAAAAAGCAAAACAAAAGTGAACAAAGTTTTATACATGTATGTAACTTTGCATCCAGGCCAACGACTCAACGGATGAGCCTGGGGATTGGATGGACAGCACTTTTGAGGCAGCAGATGTAGAAACACAGGGTCTGATGCACAGCATGAAACATACCATTGCTGACCTGGAGCCAGCTACTGACTATCATGCCACTGTTCAAGTGAAAAACAAGTTTATGTGGGGTGCAAACAATGAGTTCGCTTTCTCCACGAAAAAAGGTGAGCTGAAGCCCTTTACTTTTAATGGTTTATGAGGAAGCAGGCACTATAGCTAAATTTTTCAAAATATTGATATATATACTGTACAGTATATTTTTTCAACCATGCTTTTTATAAGTCAATACTAAGCACATATGTATAATATAACATTGCTTGATAATGCTAAATACCCAGCCAACACGAGTTCTACTAAGTATGATATCATTATTCATACAATATTGCTTCATTGATAGTACAGGCTAACATGCCAGTCTCACTGTGCGATTAATATTTGTCATAAACAGCCTTTCATCAGTAGTTGTAGTATTACTTATCTTCAAAAAAGAATGCAGAGTTTCTTCAAAGACTGAACTTATTTTATTTTTGGTGCATGGAAGTCCCACCCACCACCACCACCACTCCCACCACCTCTACCACCACTACTACCCAAACTACCACCACCACACTCCTCACCACCACCCTTGCTGGGAATAAAGAGGGTCCATCAAGTGCTTCCAGCCAAGGTTTGTAGACCCAGCCACAGACCTGCCAGCACCAACCTCTGCTTTTAATCCTGGCTTAGAATTTTGAGACAAACTCAAGTCAGCCTTTGCATTAATGAAACACCTACCATCATCCAGTGACAGTATGATAATCTGAGAACACAGGCTGGTGGTAAGTGCTAGGCGAGTATCTGGACCAACTCGCTGATCCTCCTAACCTCTCCTGACCCTCTTTTCTCATCCCAGCATGATGCTCATTTAACATCCCTCAGCAGGCACCTGGCATAATTTTCGAGTGTTTGTGATGAATATATCATGTTTGACTAATTAATGCATAGCAAATGTTTCTTTCTTTTAATGAAATGCAAGTTACATAGACATCATGGAATTTTTTTCCTCTGACCTTTACTGACCTCCTAACTTTCAGCATTGACATTTCTCTAGAAATCAGAGACTAAAAGCTGAAAAGCTTCTGAATGAATAATCATCTGATGCATATTTCAGAAGACAGAATGGCTACAGTTGTGATTATTTCACTGCGAATTACAAACACCATTTATACTATCTGTTGCTCAAATGGTCTTTGAAATGCAAAATGAATATTTCAGCATGAGATTGCCCAAAAAAGAGAAAGTGACACTTTCTTGAAAGAAACATTTACCCTAAACACTCACTGTGTGACATATCTCATTTGTTTGATTTCACTTTCAGCCATCATTACCCAAACTAAACCTAAACCCAACCCCTTCTACTTCTAGCTTTTGAGAAATATCCTGTACTGTACTAAGGATCTTTAGACCTATCATAAGCATTTGTTTGTGCTGAGTTTAGAATTGCTTGAGATGTACTCCAATTCTTTCAGAATGTGTGAAGAACTATTAGCAAGATGTTTTGTTGGATACTCTGTGCCTTTTTTTTTTATTTGTATGATCATTATTGCACTACTGTTCTTTTTTTACATAATAGAGAGTAATCAGTACAATATATAACATATAAAAATAACAGAGACTTGATGTACATTGTGTTTACTGGTGAATAAGTAAACACTTCAGTTTGTTCTTCTATACCTGTTTTTTCTTTGGTGTGGCAGAAGTAGCTGTTCAGCAAACGACAACCAGTGGAACTCCAACAGTAGGCAACACTGTCCTGTTGATGTTGCTCTCGCCTGTCCTACTGCTCAGGACTTTAGCTGCTGCTTAAGATTAGTTCCTGCTATGTCGGGTGAGAAGCAAAGATTTGTGGTCAATATCGTTAATTGATGTACTGTTAAAATGAATCAGACATTTCATGAAAATCTTATTATCTGAAATCTAACTAGTAAGATGTGTCAGAAATCATGTTGATGCTGCTCTTGCCTGTCCTATTACTCAGGACCTAAACTGCTGCTTATGTTTTGTTTATGCATTGAGCATTAAAACCAAGAACAGCAGAAAAATAACAATGATAAAACCATTCATTAGATGTTTCATTACTGTGTTTATGGAACTGTGTTAAAAGGAATGATATCTTCATCCTATATGACTGTTTTAACTAATAATTTTCTGTTGCAGATACTTCAGTGCCTCCATATAGCACTCTCTTCCTACTGAATTGAGGAACAAGCAACAATATTCAGACTTCAACACTGCAACAGATTCACGCACAAAACACATCTTTATATGAATGATCCATTGATTCCTAATTCTCTGTATTTTATTAAGTCCTGTTCAAAAGTATAGAGTGGTTATGAAATTATGATTATGGCCTCAAATCAGTCTGGAACTTGTCATCAGTAAGTCAAAAGCTGGTGTCTTACATTTAATGATCTTGTTTTAGAATTCATTAGCGGCTTTTGAATAATATTGTATTATCTGAGTGGAGGCATAAAGAAAATATTGTCTGAGTGTAGTAATGATGAAGTCTGAGTGAACTTAATAGAGCAAGTGATGTGTTTAACAGAACTAATTATAGCCTTAGTATGTTAGATTGTTTAAATTTTGGGATGAACTACTCTGCCTCAGTGCTCAGACAAGACCCAGTGTTCCCTGAATCATACCCAAGTCAGAACAAAATATTAGACATTGACAAATAGTAAAAATGGTATGTTGTAACAATACAAGTTTGCTTTGCAGTATCCTGAAATGTTATTGGGAAGAAACATCTTAAAAATTGCATGAACAATGATGGAACAGTTTTTATGAAATAATATCTTTGTAATAAAGAAGAAAAAAATACTGCAAAATATAAAAGAAATCTAAGCAAGAAATTCTGTAATTTGGACGATAAAAGTGTGATACAAAGAATTATCATGAATGGGTAATTGAATGAAGGTGTTTACTACACACCAAGTGTTTGTAGTTATCATTGTTAAGATCCCCTGCAACATTGACTCCAAGCTGGAAATGGGCATGAATTGGGTACATATCTTCAACTACTACGGTACACTGGGGTACACATAATGACTCTGGATTACTTCAGAAGTCTTCTTGAGTGCATGGCACAATGTTTCAAGGTACCTGCCCTTGTACTCTGAAGTCCCTAGCTTCCCAGTGCTTTTTATTACTGCCAAACAAAACTCCTTCATTTCATAAAGTGTTCAGACTTGATGAGCCTGGCATGCTTGTGATTTGTGCCTGCTTATTACGTACTGAATAGCAACAGTGTGGTCTTTACAGTTTTAAATGAATAACCAAAGTGAGCAAAAGGGAGATTATCAAGGATGGATCATGTATACTGTGGAAGGCAACACTGGAAGGTAGACAATTGATATAGCCTTAGAAACCCATTACTGCTTAGAAATAAACTTTGATTTTTCCATATTTTCAGATATATATATTTTTTTTTCTTTTACTTTCTACTATGAAATTCTCCTGCTTCCTTTCTTCACATATACAACTCCAGTAATTAAAGAGGATTAACCTAGTCTCTTACATGTAGCTCCTTGAATAGAATGATACAGCCAGACTTGAGTGAAGATATTCAACTATATATATATATATGAACGAGATAGCAACAGGAACAGATGGCATAGCCATAGAGAGAAAATTCCTCGATTGGCTCCTTGCTCTGATCCTTCTTTTGGAAATTAATACAGGAAGG
Source organism: Panulirus versicolor (assembly GCA_032361705.1). NCBI lineage: Eukaryota > Metazoa > Arthropoda > Malacostraca > Decapoda > Palinuridae > Panulirus > Panulirus versicolor. Next base: position 3,315 of record JAUUDZ010047890.1, on the reverse strand, counting down.
GAAAATTTTCAGCCACCTGCTCCCACCCCTCTTAGTCATTTATGACATTCAGGGAATACATGGGCAGTATTCTTACCTTACCCTCCTGCCCAAGGAACCCTTTCTATGGAGCTCCTAATGTACTCAGGAAGTCAGATATGTCAACTGGTAGGGGACATAAATATCAAGGAATGTGGTGGTGATGTGTGTATATCAGTGTGAGATGAGTACTGAACAGTAACTGTTCAGTGTCTTCAGCATGGAAATTGCATCTTGAATATCCAAGATCTTTTGATACATTGAATTTACGTTTGTAAAGTTTGAGAGATTGATGGCAAAATAGGGTGATTGTATGTGTATGGGAGTGTAGTTTCTGATGAAGTGTATGTTTGGTGAGGTGGTGGTTAAGATTTGGTTGAGAGATGGGTTGCTGTTTTGTGCTTTTTGTGTGATTACGAATATATCCTGTCAATTTTGCATTTGTTGGGTGAATTGGGTTTTGTGAGCATAGGTTGCAGAATGTGAGGCACATGTAAACTTTTAATTTCTGCTTAGTGGTTTGTGCTAAGCATGTTAAGTTAGCATTGCATTTGGAAGAAAATTTTTTTTGTTGTGCATGTGTTAAAGTTTTGTGATTGCTAAGTGATCAATGATTGCTCTATGTGCTATATTTTGTCCAGTTTATCATTTTATTGCATATGCCTTTGAAAGGGTGCATGATCAGGAAGGTTAGGCATCTGATTTGTTTATGGCCATTGTGTTGATGTTTGCTGAGTGGGGAATGAATCTTGTGTGTGTGTGTGTGTGTGTGTGTTTGTGTGTGTGTGTGTGTGTGTGTGTGTGCGTCCTATTGATGTTTTGTGTGTTTGGTGCCTTGCAGAGTGGGAGTGGTTGGTCATTCAGTGTTACAAGTGACTTTCAGTTGGATTAACATCTATCAGGAATTAGAATCATAATGATGGATTTCTGCAAGAATAGACATTTTCTTTGAAGTGAACCAGTACTTCAGTTGTGATGTGGAGTATTGCAATTTTTTCTTCTTTTTTGCTTGTATGTTGTAATTGTTAGGTCATCAAAGAAAGGCCACATCCTCTCGCATCCATTCACATCCATTTTTTTTTTTTTCCCAAGGAAGGAACAGAGCAGGGGGCTGGGTGAGGATGTTTCCTCAGAGGCCAAGTCCTCTGTTCTTAACGCTACCTCGCTGACACGGGAAATGGCAAACAGTATGAAAGAAAGATATATATATATATATATATATATATATATATTCATGTATATGTATGTGTATGTGAGTGGATGGGACATTCTTCGTCTGTTTCCTGGCGCTATCTCGATGATGCAGGAAACAGCGATTAAGTATAATAATGTAATAATGATAATAATAATGATAATGATACTAATAATAATAATAACAATGATACTAATAATAATAATAATGATAATAATGATAATAACGTACATATGCTGTTTTTCTGTGGGGTGGGGTTGCAACAGGAATGGATGAAGGCAAGCAAGTATGAATATATACATGTGTATGTATGTAGTGTCTGCATATGTGTATATATATGTATATATGCGTATGTGGGCATTTATGTTCATCACAGACAGAAATGTATTAAGTCTCGTCAAGGACCATTTTGCTCTAAAGAAATCCATCATTTCCCTGCTCTTACTTGGATAGCAGCATCAATACTGTGGGAGCCCCATAAAAGGGGTCTTATGGATGGTTGTATTATAAAATGATAATAGCATTTGTATATAATCACCATATTACAAGACCCCTCATATTCAAGATGTGCCATGCACCCTGAAAACACTGAACGCTTTCACCTCAGATGTCATGCATTCACCCCCACAAAGATAAACACACAGTATCACTTGACATTTTGACCTGTGGCTGAACTCTGTTAATGTGGGTGGCTTCCATCCTAACCAGTGCAGGATCTCCCATAGAAAGGGGTCATTGGACAGGAAGGTAAGGAGATGTACGTACATAAATACACATATATTCATATACATACATAATTATGTATTAGCTCTACTATGCAGCTTCACAATCTTCAAACTGCTTATGATTACCAATGATTGGGTCCTTTTCTTTCCTTCATAAACTGATCCTTGGTGTACGGTAGACAAAGCTTGTCTCAACATATCTTGATATATATAAATGCTGATTTTATTTATCTTGTAATTTATATTCTGATACTCCAACTTACCTCTGTACATATAACCTCTCACCTTAACCTATCAACAAATAGGAAATCAGTGCATTAATTTATTTTGGTATGGACATTATAGCAGCATTGGCATCTTGGTGCCTAGATGATGCTATGATGGGGGTCCATCCAGGTCTTCATATCCTTTATGTGTTGCGAGCCTATGAAAAGCAAAGTCATCCGTGCCTTTTTAAACAACCTAGGTGTACTTTTTATATTACCATATATTTAATTGTTTCTGCAATGAACATATGTCAGAATACAATATATCCCTATTATGTAATAGGTTGTTAATGAATATTGCACCGACAAGTTTGCTATGTCCTTTGCTCACAACACTAACTGGGTCTGAAATTGTGCTTTAATGATGTGATGTTTGGTCAGGAAGAATTACCATAGAGTTCTGTTATGTTTACACCTCCTTGTGTTGTGATTTGTATGTGTTGCAGAATTCAACATGTACTTTACTTGCCAGTTGATTGTCATTATAGGGTTGCTTTTTTCTGCAAAGAAAATAAATCTTAAATTTTGACGTCATCATTGCTTTCAAAATACTATGATATGAATTATCAATGAATATACGAAATTGAAAAAAATTTTCTTTGAAATCTTGTTAATCATTCACTACATAAAAAGTTAAAAGATATGAATAATATCGTTTGTGTCTTTATTTGAACTTCATCTGAACATTCCAAACAGTGGTCACCATGTTTCTTAAGGCATGGATAATAGCAGCCATTTTAGATGAGGCACTGATAGTGGCCACCATACTGGCTGAAGTATTGACATTCGATGCCAAATTCGTTGATACATCGACAGTTGTTGTCGCACTGACTGAGTAGCCCAAGTACTGAAAGTGACTGTCATATTGGCTGAGGCACTGAGAGTTACTGTGTATTGAATAAGGCACTGAAAGCAGCTGTACATTGAATTACACTCCGAAGGCAGCTGCATGCTTACTGATGCACGTTGCAACAGCTGCCAGATTGGCTGTGTTATACTGTAGATGTCATACAGGGAAAGGTCTAGACTGTGACAGTCATCTTGTTGGAGGTATTGACATTAGCCACATTACATATTTTTTACCATCTATATTCCTTGTCTTTCCCCGATTTCC
>JAUUDZ010047879.1:0-10563 GCA_032361705.1 Panulirus versicolor | reverse complement strand
AGAGGTGAAGGGAACGAGGAGAAGTGGGAGACCAAATTGGAGGTGGAAGGATGGAGTGAAAAAGATTTTGAGCGATTTAGAATGATTCCTCATTCTAAATCACTTGTTTCCTTTATCCTTGAAGAGAGAGGAGTGTGGAAACTGCAGTAAGATTGGGCCAAGAAGGTCGGTAGTGAAAGGCTGGAACCCTTCCTCTCCTTTTGTTGTCACTTTTTTAAAAAAGACACGAAAACTGAAGGAGTCGAGCATGAAGTGCCTCAAAGGCACAGGCAAGGGTGTTTGACTTGCGGGAAAAGATAGGTAATACATTTAAAAAGTGGAACCAGGAATTTCTAGCACTGAAAGAGATTAAGCTTAAGGCAAATGTGAGGAGAATGGTTTGGGAATGTCTAATAGAGTTCATGTGAGGGCGATAGTAAGAGTGTGGGTGGCGCTTCTAATGAAAAGTAGAATTATTAGAGCAAATCAAAGAAAAAGAGGAAGTGAGTTTTGGACTAATGTAAGTAGAAAAGAAAGTAGATATCAAAGTGTGGGTTTTCTCAAAGCTTAGGCACCTGGTACCGAAAGGAATGAAAAGAAGCTCAAGAGGGTCTTCTTTCCCAGTTGTTTCGTGCAGGCCAGTTCCTTTGTCTGTGGTTTCGCTAGACAGTAGATAAGGACAGTGGGAATCTCGTTAATCCATTCATACACGTCACTAATTAGATGATGAAGTATCTAGCTACTTTTTTTTGTGCTATTTCCAATTATTAGTAGAGGTGCCGAAGACTGGTTGAATAAAGTGCAGGTTAGTAAGGTAAGACGCTATGTACATGAGTAGATAGTGAAAGAAGAGGTTGGTTAAGCAAAGGTGTTTAGGTTAGTAAGAGGAAGGCAAAAGGTTAGATTGCTGATAGCATAGGCGGAAGAAAGGGTGAGACAGGCAGAACGAAAAGTAGTTGGGTCTTACCTTTCCTGTCCAAAAGGACTTTACCCAGTCCAGCTCTCAGCACCGCTCACCGTCCAGTGCAGCCTGACAGACAGGAGCAGCAGGCTATCCTGCAAAGACGCCTGCTCCCCCCACCACACACAGAACCGCCTTCGGGAACTGGTACCCGCCATATGAGCTGGGAGGGGGGAAACCGGACGGACGGACGAACAGCCCACGAGCACACAAAGGAGGAGATACGCCCAGCCAGTCCGAGGGCCAACACCAGATGTTCCGAGACGGGCAACCGAATTTAACCTGTGCTGTTGGACCACATCCTGTAAAGGGAATGGGGCCAGGTTAGGGTTTTCATGGAGCACATCTCCAGGTCCCAGTAGAAAATCCCTAAATCTCTGAGAGCACTCTCCTCTCTTGTCACCAAGCGCCTCGCCAATTAAGTGTAGTGGATGTCACGCGCACGGTGTCTTTACCGGTAAGTTCTCGCACGCCCAGAAGGACTTCCGGGGTGCCATAACAGCTGCACTTGTGGTCGTATGCAGCCGAGAGCGTGAAGCAAACTTCAGAAACCTGTGTATCAATAGTACAGGTCTCTAACCCTCTGGAAGCCACGATGTCCGGCTTCCGGAAGGACCTTGCAATAGGAATATGAAGTCATAACTTATGAAATCTCGAAGTACATAATTATCTTTGTGTAAAAAAAAGTAGCACATAAGAAACTGAAGGAGACCAATAAGCAATATCATGAAGTAAAAATATGTATTTACTTATAGAAACCATGAGACATACTTTAACAAATGTCTCTTAGTTTCTATGTGTAAATTCATATTTTCACTTAACTGAAAACATTAAGTCTTTCTTGAAAATGGTCGATTAAAGACGGAAAACCGTTATTTGTTTCAAAACAAGAAAGCCATGCCAGAAATCTTAAATGGTTTTCTTGCATATGTACTTACGACTGAAAACACAGCATAGTGATTTAAAAAAAAACAGGAAGATATAATGTTAACAAATAAAACTGAAGAGAATAGAAAGACAGGCCTTGAAGAGATTTGTCCGAGGACACTGAAAGTGGCGATAATTTAAATTGTTTAGCCCTTGACTGGTCTTTTCAATAAGCCATTTGCCATGGAGAAAGTTCCAGAGGAATGGAAGTTTGCTAGTATAATACCGATATCCAAAAAGATCATAAGTTACTAGCTGGAAATCATCGTCCAAATAGCTTAACGTCTACAGTTTGAAAGCTTATGGAAGCAATCATTCGTGAAAGAAAATGCAGATTATAAAATAATGATTCCATTGTGGGTTTCAATGACACCGCTCATATCTAACAAAATGTGTTTTATCTTATTTTTATCATATGATAAGCATCTATGATGATACTAAAGCACTTGATGTCTTGTGTCTAAATTTTCAGAAGTATTCGATAAAGTTCCACACCAAAGGTTAAGTCACCTGAAGAAGATGGGGTTGTACTCTGGCGGTTAAGAAATCGATCGATTGGATATAAAAGTCTCACAATGGTTAGAAGTGTACCAAACTGATCAGTATTGGTGCCACTTCCCTCTCATATGATACTGATAACACTACGTAACTGTGTGACACAATTTTTTTTCTTGGATGGTAAGAGTTATTTCCTAATTGCTTATGTGTAAAAAGTAGAGAAAAAAGCTATCATTCCCTTCAAACTTTACTTTTATGACCAGGATAGTGACATTTTGAGCTTTACCCATTTCCAATTGGACAACGATAGAATTTGCACATTTCTATTCACATAAGCACAGATAAACAACATATGAATCAAGATTAACATGTATTTTCACTTTAAACAAAAGTGATCACAAGAGACTAAGAAGTGAGTAGTTCTTTTCGAGATTTATGATTGTACTGTATATCACTTTCATAAATCAGACTTCAAATATAATATCCCATCATGTTCTCGGTATATGTTTCTTGGTAACGGCGTTCCAGTATATCTTGGAGGAAGCACTCGCCTTGCTCCTTCGAATACACTTCCATGTTCTCCTTGAATTTATCAAGATATGCGTCAAGGATATGGATTTTGAGGGACATCCTACAGCCCATTTTGCCGTGGTTTTTCAACATAGTCTATACCAATCCACATAGCTTTCGGCCTTGTGATTGCCCAGGAAGCCCTGAATCACTGCAACAAAGCTGTAACAAGCTGCCTTTTCCTTCCTTGTGAGCTTCTTGGGGAATTCCTTTACTCCATGATCTTTATCTGTGGTCCGACGAAGATACCGACTTTGACCTTTGCTTCAGACAGTTTAGGGAAGAAGTCTTGAAGTTCCTTGAAGGCTGCAGACTCCTTACCAAGAAATGTGACAGATTATCTCATAAGGCCATCAGTGGTAGCATCAACACCTTCCGGGGGTCCACCAGTGACCCCCACTTGACGTTGTTCATCCAAACAGAGAATTCAGTCCTCTGTGGCCAGTTCCGCCTGCGGTAGTGTGCCTCGGTGTCCCTGTTATTCCAAAGGCAAAGATAGCAGGGAAACTTGGTTAAACCGCCTTGGAGTCCAATCAGGAGTGCCACCGTTTTGAAGTTTTCGATGATCTTCCAGCTGTACTCATCATACTTCAAGAGTCTAGCTAGGTCTTGACACTGTTATATTCTTCTCTGAGGTGCACCGAGTGAGCCAGGGGAAGAGACAGGTACTTGTTCCTGTTATGGAGTAGCACGGCTTTGAGGCTCCTGGATGAGCTGTGAATAAAGAGGCGCCACTCGTTCGGATTACAGGCGATTCCAATTGCCTCCAACAGACTGGTTGCAATGTGGCAGAAGCAGAGCCTGATCTGCAATTTGCACACTCTCATCAAACAATTTCCACTTTTTAAGCCAAGATCTCCGATCAAGTCGTTGAGGTCTTTTTGATTGGGTTGGTAACGGGTTTCTCTATGCTGCAACTCTGAAATTGTAATCTGGATCTACAACGTCTTCTCCCCCCTCTATCTACTATTCATATTACCGGAAACTTCTAGAAAGTTCTTTATCGGCTACTCAGCAATGAATCTATCTGGATGTTCAGAAAAATAAATATATATCATAATATCACTGTCCTGATCACAAAAGTAGTTTCAAGGGAATAATAGTCATTTTCTATACTTTTTAGACATTATCAGTTAGAAAATAATACTTATTACCAAGGAATAAAAAGTAAGGATTTGTTACACAGTGTAATGGGACACATCATAAATATCGAAATTCACAGATGTTGATAAGTCGAGATATAAATCTACAAGTGATATTCAAACTGCTAAAGATAATTGGTCAGCTCATGAGTAGCAAATGAATTCTTATATCGGTCAAAGCAAAGTCTTACCTGTTGGTGAAAAAATGACAAAACAAGTTGTGTTATGAACTCTATTGAATGACAAAAGGCAAATTAGGAAATACACCTAAGCGTAACAATTTCTGGTGACCTAGAAGTAGTGCAAAATTCGTAGATTTCTACTAAGACCGTCCAGAATCATTCTCGTTCCTTACAAATCACTGGTGTGTCTATATCTTGAATATTGTGCTCAGTTTTGGTTACTTTCTTTTAGAAAAGATTATACTGAATGGAGAGAGTAAAACGTTGGGCTGATACCCTGACCAAGAAATAAATCTTATGAAAAACGACTAAACGACATGAATTTAACAAAATCATTAAAAGAGGGTTTTGAGGTGATCTAATACACGTATGAAAATGTCACTAGTATCAAAAGTATCAAATGTTTTGATAATCTCGTTCTAGCAAGCCATTTAATCCTGATCATGTTTGGTTTCACTCGCAGTATTGCATGAAAACTCTTTCTCTTCAAAAATATTATCAACGTATGGAATGATTTAACAATAAAAGTGATTCAGAGTAGTAACAAAAAACACATCTAAGAATCGGCTTGTTGAATACGACTGCCATGACTTGACCTCCTTTCTTACGTCAGAATCTTGCAGGTTCTTTGAAAGACCTATTTGGGTTTCTACTGTAGTACATTAATATGAGTTTTTCACATCTTCCAATGTGACGAAAGCCATCAAAAGGACACAACGTCTGCTGCTGTTTACATCTATTTACAATATCTAAACACACACACACACACACACACACACACACACATATGCATAAAACCACAGGAAATGAAACAGGTTAAGTTCCCAAATTCACTTTTGTGTAATGATCACATTGTCAGGAGAGATACAAGAATGAGATAGAAGACGTAGAACAGCCAGTTGATATATAAGGAAGAAACGTAGCAAAGACGCCATTGGTAAACAAGTCTTACCAAATGTTGGTGCTCGGATTTGTCATCATGCCTGTCATAAGATCTATGTTATGTGACAAGAAAGGGAACTGTTTACAAATTTTGCATACGACAAAGCTATCCAATTTGTATAGAACTTCATTAATATTAATGTTACAATTTTTTGCATTCAAAACAGAAGGTTCAATGATATTTCTTGTGGTAAAGGAGTTACAATTTATAACTGAATTGGCATTACTCCGGTCAGTTCAATGGTTATAATTTTTATGTCATATCTTTGTAGGTTAAGCCTAACATAAAGATCCTTACTAGTCGGCCTAACATAAAACATATTACAATTTTCACAAGGTATTCTGTAAACAAAGCCTGCAGAGTTTTCTGGTGAGTTTCTAATTTTTTTTATTAGTATTGTTATTGCTGAAGGCTATATTAACGGACTTAAACAAACATGAAAGTAATGTAAAATTATCATTAAAATGGAAAACTAAATGATTCTTGGTATCAAGGGGGAGGTTGGGTTTAACTATAAAATCATTTCTCTCCCAACTTAAGGGATTCATTAATGAATGATCTAGGATACATTAACTTGGATCCAGTAGAATTTATCATCTCAAACTCATCATCAATGAATTCCGGACTGCATATACGTAATGCCCTAAGGAGCATCGACTGGACTGATAATAATTCAACTCTGCCATATTGAGCTGATTAATAATGATTATATGGACAAACATTGGGGGGTTTTCTTTATATATAAACTTAAAGATGTTTCTATCCCCTGAGTCATGCAATCTAGAAATAGTAACACACAATTACTTTCCACTTCCACAGTAAAGTTTATGAAAGGTACTATATTGCTAAATAAAGAGAGGAATGTTTGTAAATATTCATTTGTTAACCAAACACAAAGAATATCATCTCTATACCAAAAACCAAATTGCCTTAGAGGGTAATATACACCTTAGTAATTTTGCTTCAAAGAATTCCATGTAGATGTTACCTAATACTGGTGAAAGATGGTTACCCATCGCCATGCCAAATTTCTGATCATATCATTCTCCATTTGATTGAAATACACAGTCATTTATACACAATTTTATCAATTCAATAAACACAATATTTGAAACAGATAAATCAATATTATCCAAGACATCAGACAAGTATTCTAAGGGGGTCTTCAACTAGAACTTTTATGTACACGGATGAAACATCAAAACTTGACGATTTGAAATAAAAATCAACATGGATATAATTAAGCATACCTGCACATCTTGCCAAGGCCTTTGCATTTACCTCACGCTCCATCCGATCCTGAAGCAAATTAACCATTGGTGACATTACATATCCCAACCGCAGACTAGCCTTCATCTGAAACCCTCACCCTCCTCTGTCTCCTTCCCTTCCCTTCATACCATCTACTTGTAACACCTTCCACAAAGTATCTATGAAAGCCGTGTCCTATTCATTCTGCAGATCCAAAATACCACATCAATTCTTCCCTGTCTTTAAGTATTTCTCACACACATTCTATACAGTAAAATCATGATCCACACACCCTATACCACTCCTGTCCCTCCCTAATCTGATGATATATGTATGATAACCATCCTTTCATCTGCTATTTGTCCATACAACTTACTAAGTACACTCAACATAGTATTACCTCCGTATTTCGAACATTCACTTTAGTCCCCCTTGCGTTTAGATAGCGGCCATATGCATGTACTCCGCCAACCTTATCACCTCACCGTCAGCCATATGTACATTGAAATTCTTGGGTAACCAGTCAATAAAACAATCACCCCCTTCCCTGAAAAAATCAACTGCATCACCATCTAGTCTAGCCGCCTCGCAACATTTCATCTTGAACAAGTCTTTTACCACCTTTTCCTCTTCATCAATCCACTAGACTAAAATTACATATAGTTTTGAACGTTTCTTGAAATTCATTTTTCTGTGCTCTACTGTACTAGATTTTTCTTCTGCTTCAACATTATCAACGAAAGCCTTGTTTGCAGGTAAAACTAAATCTCGTATGTTCTCGTAGCGAGTAGGTTTCTCAACTAATCGAATTATGCAATAGGTTGAATCTGCTCCTGTCGGTACTGGAAAGGGTTTCCTCAAACCAAATACTGGCATGTTGAAATCTCCAGCGACTATCATATCGTGTTCATTGCAAAGTTCTGCTAACTGTTCATTAAGTTTGTCATCCATCTCTGGTGTTTGTAGAGAGGGGCCTGTAAACTAGTTCTACATTTATATTTTTTTATGAAATCTGTCTTTGACTTCTGCAACTATAGAGATGATATCATTTACGGATACATTTTTCATCACAAGATTATGATGAGCTTTAACAAAGAGCAAGACACCACATTCAATTTCATTTAGTCTACTAATGTCTAATAAAGAGTACCCTGAAGGAGTACCTTTATCTAACATTAGATATCTTGATATACCACTGTAACTGAGACTTGTTTCGGAAAGTGCTTGTAGAGATGGATGGATCTGCTCCACACGGGCAGCGTCTTTTGACCAAAACGCAGGTGTAAACTCTCTTAAGGAATCTATTAAAACGCGAAGACCCCAGTTCATCCAAGGTATAATTTGTCATTTGTAAACGTTTCATAACGCATATAACAATGCTATCACAAATGTATGAATACTTCTCCTTCCCGGGAACAGAAATTCATTACTCTATTACTAAGATTGAATGCCTCACTAATGAAGGCGTTCCCGGTGCTGATTCTGGTTTGCGCTCCTGAAATTATGATGGTAATTGTATTCCATAGAAGACGTCGAACAATCTTTCATATCTTCAACAGCTCCCCCAATCTTTCCTTCAGTACATCGTTACTACAAGGCCGTAAGATACCTCAAGGTGTCTCCTGTCTATAACCGCATACTGTGGAAGGTAGAACGGTATGCATGCCGCTCAAAAGAGTGAGTTCGTTTCAGATATGAATGGATTTGTGAATTTCTGTTTTCATGCATACACGAGATCCTTGTCAAGTGACTACTTCCCTTGCTGGTACTCTTGTAAAGCGCTATAAATAACTCACCATTTTTCCACTCATTAGTAGCCTTCTTATCTGGTTATTGCCTTCAATGCCTAATATAAATTTGATCCTCCTTTACTTACCAGAGGATGCATTGCAAGAAGACATTTCTTGTTTGTTGCCTTTGGGAGGGTCTCTCCTCTATGAAAAACAGAGAAAGGGAAAATAGCACGCATTCATTATATGCACTGCAGAAAACTTCAGGAGCGATGTTCAGACCACGTAAGGAAACATTCCACAGCAGAGGCCCCCATATTCTCCCTTGAGAAACTCTACTCAATTTCTTGGATTATGCTTCATCGGGAGCAAATCCCTGAAGACTATGGAGGAAAGAAATGTTTCCATAGATACTTAACATCTAAAGTTTCATTAGATGTTTCTGATGCCACGCTCGGTTAAATATACCAGCAGATTATTTTTTGCCATACCATAAATGATTTTTTGATCAGATATCTGAGGTACAAAGTTCACCTGCTGAGGTACCCTTCATAGACCCAAGTCATCGTTCTTCAGCAACATGTACCCATCAAAAAAAACTTTGTCATTTCATAAATAGAATGTTTCATCGAGATTTTATCAAAAAAAGAAAATACCAGTTCTTGTTGAACTAAGTATATCTCCCCTCATTCTTTTAATAGCAAACCATGTTTTTCATGTAAGGCAGCTATGGTAGAATGTTGTGTAAATCATTGTCTTATAAGTTGTACCACCTACAAGCTGTCTCAGGCTAGTATTATTTGACTACGTTACAACTTCAAGGGATATCGACTGTCATCTGTATGGCTTTAGATCTTACGAACCGGCTGCAAAGAATGTACGCGGTAAACTATTTTGTCTACTATTGTCACAGGTCTATCTTGTGTGTTCAGCAGCAGAATATATAGATTCTTTTTTTTTTTAATTTTTCTAAGATGACCTGATCATGGAACCAATTTTTCACGTCATCTATTTCATATAAGTTTTACTTCCCGTTACTACTTATCATTGCAGTTCTTCTCTAGTACAACAAGTCTGCTTGTAAACGTTGATTAAGGGTAGTTATTAAGATATGACGAGTGAAATTTGATGTTCTCCCATCGGTCGTATCGATTCTCATGAGCACATTATACCCTCAGAGAGTGCCAGGCTGCCTGGCCAGGGTCACCTTCACCGACCTGCTGATGCTGTTGACATTCACCTCTCCACCTCCCAGCTGCTTCATATTCAGGGACCCTCCAAGCTGATCTCTTAATCGGATCTTGACGACTGTTCTCTGATGCTACTCCTATTCGTGCAGGCTACGTGTGCCAGCTCCAGCCCTGACTAAATACATTTTCCATACCCTGATAACATTCAACCATGTAATATCTTCATACAGGGATAGAAAAATTAAAGATCGTCAGAATGTCCACATAGCTGTGTCAAAAGTGGATACAGTCAGGGAAAAGCATTTTATTTGGTGACAAAATTCAGGAATGGGATACTCAGTAATGAATGAGACTACGGTTCATTTTGAAGATATGTACATATACATGGTTCAAGCTATTCTAAACATTACCAAGGTAACTTGGTCTGAATACACACACATATATTCACACATAGATATACCTTTATAACATGCAGTAACAGCCGTATATCAAAACAAATGTTTGCACATGAATGCAGACATGTTCATTTCATTTGTGCATGGAAACACTTCAAAATTTTTAAATATGCATTCACATATACAAATATGTTATACAAATAAGTAAATGCATTTTGCACGCGAAATAACACGCATACACAAAGACAAACATACATATGTTTGAATTTGAGAAAATTATTTTCTCTTGCACCTTAGACACACGAGGTCCACTTGCGTTATGATAAGACCTCAGACAGTAAGGACAGGAAGAGGGAAGTTCTTCACCGACCTCTATTTCTCCCAAACTTTAACTTCATTTGCAAGTTTCTCCCCTGTCACTGTCCTCCTCCCCGCAGGACTTAAGGACCATGAACTGTGATGTCTGAAGTGTGTTGCAAAATAGTTACCAATGGTAGGAGAAGAGTTCCTGGAGAGGTGTAGGGCGGCAGGAGGATGCTTTCGATTATAATGATATTCTTCCAAAAAAGGTTATCAAAGACACCATGTGGCCAGCAAACACACTGCCAGAGGAATGGCATCAACTTTCTCGTTCCTGAAGACAGGAATTGTATATTCATTACACTGGGAGCTTCAGTTGATATACATATCATACAAACCTACAACAGCCAGGATCGAACCCGGGACCCCTGTGCAAGAGGCGGGAATGCTAACCACTAGGCTATGGGCCTGGCTAATAGGAAACAACTATTCGAA
>JAUUDZ010047869.1:0-10563 GCA_032361705.1 Panulirus versicolor | reverse complement strand
CTCTCTCTCTCTCTCTCTCTCTCTCTCTCTCTCTCTCTCTCTCTCTCTCTCTCTCTCTCTCTCTCTCTCTCAGTATTGCCTCACTTCATAGTCACACAATATTCCACGTGAATCTCTCATAATCTCCAGTCATGGCAGATCCAGCTTGTCCTCCATAAATGACACAAAAATGGAAAATTTACTGAGCGTCATTTCACTTGAGTTCTGAGGCAGGACGTTGAATTACTGACCTTTAACTTGACCCCTGACCTCAGTCCGCCTGAGCAGTCTCACACACTCCTCAGCGTGGTTATTTCTGCTGATACAAAGGGTTGGTTGTGCCACTCAGCTCCGTGTCGTTTACACCAACTCTGGGCAACAGGAGTCTTTTGTGTCCATAATAAACCAACAGTTGCTGTCTTCACCTGACCCACGGTGCACCAGATGACCTTATCTAAACTCTGATGACACTACCTTCCATAGATCTACCTACATATTGTCATGTAGGACGACCCTCCAGAATACGTGTAAGACGACCCTTCAGATTGCGTGTAGAACGACCCTCCAAAATACGTGTAGTACGACCCTCTAGAAGACGTGTAGTGCGACCCTCTAGAAAACGTGTAGTACGACTCCCACATTATGGTGACAATCATTCATTTCAGCAGTTCTCTGTGGGGTTACTTTTCTAGATGTATGACTGTGTTGCCATTGTAAGGAAGCTAAGAAAAAAAAGGAAAAATTAAGATAAAAGAATTGATAGATAAATGAAGAACTTTAGCAGGGTCAGTAAGTTCAGCATGGTCAATAAGCTCAGTAGGGTCAGTAAGTTCGGTAGGTCAATAAGTTTAGTTGTATCAGTAAGTTAAGTTGGAGTTGCTTTGGAGAGCGAGTTAGAGGATTAGCAAGCAAGCATAATGATGATGGTGATGATGATGATGATGATGATGATGATGAGAATCTGAAAGATTTATGGAGGATGACCTGATACAGACTGGCTTGTAATGTATTTCCATCTTTACTAACTCCTTATCACTCGTGTTTGAGTCAATATATATATGTCTTACGTTTGGTATATTCAGCAGACACCTTCCGTTGTATGTCATATGTTTCAACTTTCAAATGTTCCATCGCATTAGTTAGTTGTTGTTACCCTCTCTAGATAAGAGACAAGGTGTGGGGATCAAGTGAGTCGTTCAGTTGCAGGCCACACTGGGTCTCCCGTGGACTGTGTTGACATTTCCGGCCAGTACGAAAGTCTCTCCTCCCTCTAGGTCTCCGGAGCTGGTGGCGCAGCGGTTCCGCATGATGGTCAAGTCGACGGCCCTGGTGTTGGCTCTTCTGCTACTCTTCCTCCTGTGTGTCATCCCTGTCTGCGTCTACAACGTCGAGGTCATGACGACGGGTTACAGGAACGTCCCCCTTGGCATCTCTATCTTCATGATTTACTGGACCCAGTATGGCGTCAACTTTCTCGTCTACGCCGCCAGCAATATCAATTACCGAAAGGCGTACAAGAAATTTTTCAAGCTACTGGCGGAAAATGCTAGGCAGACCCTGAAAGCAAGACATCATGATGATGGTCACACTCCTCCTCGGAACACGCGCCTGTCATCAGCAATAACACAAGCACACGCACTTACCTCAGTGACTCTCTTCCCTGATCAGAGCCCACAGCCAACCTCCCCCAGGCATCATCACTTCTTCCCTCTGCAGACTGAAGAACTTCTCATCTAAAGACAACCATGAGCTCACTCAGGAGACTAGTGAGTTTGAGAGGCGCGCCCACACCCGTCCAGCCATTGGCTCACACTGCTGGCGCAGATCCTTATATAGTGACCATTTATGAGACTAATGTTTATGGAAGCTAATCTTATGTACCGGTGTACAGTTAACTTCTTGCTGTATTCTAAGATATTGTACAAGGCAGTAATACCAACTGCAGCACCGTTGTCCAGTTGCCACACTCAACATTTATGTATTTATGAAACGTAATATTTGAATGTTCTCTGTGTTTTCTTCACCCCTTACAATATCCTCCACTACAAACATATAACATTAAGGAAAGATGAAATAGGGACAGTTAGGAATATCTTACTTCATGCAAAACTTTGTAACAGGAAACAGATCCTCCTATGTTTATACTCCATTTGTGGTGGAGGTACCTTTCCAAAGCGCCAGATCCTCCTGAGTTTGTACTCTATTTATAGTGTAGGAATTCACTTAAGGATCAGATCCACTTGAGTTTATACATTATTCACAGTGTAGTAACCCACTTAAAGAGCCAGGAATCCTGAGTTGACACTCCATTTGTGGCAGAGGAAACATGTGTTGAAGCATAGTTATACTCCATCTGTCGTGCAGGAAGTCGGTCAGATGTTCGCACAGGTTCTTCACTTAAGGAGAGCAACAGTACACATGACCTAAACCTTCGAGATAAACCAATTTCGTTGATAATTAATGTGACGTGTATTTAATGTGTATGGTAAATATTATGGTGTGATAGCCATCTGCCAGTTGACAGCCATGAGATACAAAATACGAGTGTACTGTGACTTTTGTAACACATTGGTCGTGTGCTACATGTACATTTTGTTTTAGTAGACGTCAAACTTTCCTGGATTCCACATGCAAGTGGTTACCTCGAGCGCAAGAAGTCACATTGGACGTGGCCGTATCATCGTTAAAAGACGGAAGGTATCAAAGTGTCGGCAATGACCTTACAACCCTAATGGAGCCCACCTCACCCTGCCTTGCGTGGAGGGCAACCTCAGATCTACAGCAGGAGCCTCATAAAAAGAGGATGCTTAACTCACCAATCATTCATCAGTTTTATATCATAAGTACAAAAATCATGATTACATAGAAAAATCATCATCAAGTACATAAATCATAATGGGATATAAAGTCATAATCAAGTATAAAGTTTGCTCTTCACTGTGGTGTGGCAATGACCTCCTCTGACTACCAGTCGCCACAAGACTTAATGTTTATCATTTTCATTTATTCTGATTCACAGAGCGAGTCATGACAGTCATCGACCTAGTCATCGTGAGGAAATGTAACAGAAACATGAGACTGGTACAGACACATTTGTACAGACATTCGTCTAGCGTTCACGTATGTTCGTGAGTACACACGAACGTACGCAGCGAAGGTCATAGACCAAAGCAAGTTAACAATGGATACTCTCACCCAGCTTTCTCACCACTCCTCACAACTCCTACAATATAATACAGTAATTGTTATTTTCTCAGACTGACCTGAGGTACAAACAAGAGCAGTTAGCGATCCCTGGTGCTTCACAAAGATCATCAGACAACATTATGGTATCACCACAGATCACTGCCTGGGTCACACAGATCCTTGTCTGGGTCACACAGATCACTGTCTGGGTCACACAGATCACTGCCTGGGTCACACAGATCACTGTCTGGGTCACACAGATCACTGCCTGGGTCACACAGATCACTGCCTGGGTCACACAGATCACTGCCTGAGTCACACGGATCACTGTCTGGGATCCATCATCATAACGGATCACTGCATCCGCAACTAATCCTCCAATTTCACGTAAATGAGCCAATCAGCGAGAGTATTGCGGCTGGCCTCAACATTCCCCAGTAATGCTGCACCAGGCACGTAATGTTTGTTTGGTGCGTCTCCCATGTAGATCAAAGCTTGACCTTAAGACTCAAGTTCCGGCGTTAGAAATGAGTTTGAGGACCTCAACTTTCACCTGAGAGAGAGAGAGAGAGAGAGAGAGAGAGAGAGAGAGAGAGAGAGAGAGAGAGAGAGAGAGAGAGAGGGGGAGAGGGAGAGAGGGAGGGAGGATGCTATCAGCAGCACCTTGAACACGACGGTACGTCCCTTGGATATGGTGGCGCGGCGTTGCACCCGACTCCTGAGGGTCAGGTGAAAGGCCAAGTCCATCCTACCCAAGGGTTGAACTCTCGTGCTCAAGGTTGCCCCGGCTTGCTGAGGGGGTTGTAATTGTCGGGTGGGGTGGGGGGGGGGGGATGGTTTACACGATAGGTATTGGCTAACTTATTATGTAGTTGGTAATGAAACGACATTGCTATCGAACCGTTTGCTACAGCTGATATTATTTTGTCAGGGCTTAGTATCTGGCTTTGATAATAGCACTCATTTGTTGTATTATATGGCCACCTTTGGTGTACTGTTTTTTCATTGGGAACTGCATGCTTGCATTTCCTTTACGAACTGCTCCCCTCGGACATATGTGTTTGCTGCTAATCCCTAATTATCAAACGTTAGCTTTGGTATGCTTGCAAGAATTATGTATTTGTAATGTGGTATTACGAGTGAGGAACTATGGAATATTTGTGCGTGGGTGTGTGTATTGGAGACTGTCTTAGAATATCTTGTTATTTTCCTACAGTGGAGCATTTGTAGCGCGTTCCCGAGTCAGTACCAAGAGTGTACGTTCAGGTACATGGAAGATTTTCCGTTTCTGTCAGCATCCAAACCCCCCGCCCCTCGCTCCCTTCCTGTTAGGGAGGTTCTGTCGCGTTTCTGGTGAGGTGGTTCCGAACGAGGTCGTATTAACGTCACTGGTGTGGCCAGGAGCGGTGCGTGTGAGGGGCCGCGCAGTTCACCGTCCGCTCGAGAGAGAGAGAGAGAGAGAGAGAGAGAGAGAGAGAGAGAGAGAGAGAGAGAGAGAGAGAGAGAGGCAGCCTCTTCGACTGATTTCCTCGGGCCCATTAAAAAGCGATTCTTCGGTAGTCGATAGTTTGTTCATCGCCGCTGTCTTCACCCCCTTGGAGCGCGACGGTACAGCCCTTGAGCACGACGGTACGATCCTCGATTGCCTGGCCTTTGACCTGACCCCCAATGGGTCATAAGGTCGTGCTGAAGGGTTAAATGGGGGTGGTCGTGCACCGTGAACAATTCTGATTGGGAAGTAACATTGTTGTTGTTGTTTTTAAGTGATGGTGGCGATCGAGAAAGATATTGAATGTGGGAGACGTCGAGAGGAGCAGGTCTTCCATTTAGAGAGCTGCTGCTGCTGCTGCTGCTGCCTTAGAGAGCTGTTGAATGAACGTTAAAGGGGGTGTGGTGTTGGGCGGGGCGCTGGTGGCGGCGGTGGCCGAGTATACCAACCCCCTTCCCCCTCCCGGCCAACACCCACTCACACACACACACACACTCACTCACTCACACCCCACTACCATCACCACACCTTTATACAGCACCTGCTACCCAGCCACACCTGCTGTGAATGAAAGACTGAAGAAGTAGAGATGGCCCGGTGTGTCTTCGGCGGGCCAGAGGGTGGGGTGTGAGGGTGGGTAGGGTGGGGTGGGGAGCTGGGAAGGGAGGAGGACGGGGCACAGGGCCAAAATGACGCCTCCAATCGATAGGGCCAACCTGTGGAGGGTTCGCCTGCACTCACCCGCAGCGCTCCACCCCCGCCCAGGTGTGCCACGCCCCCGCACCTCCACCCGCCGCCCGCTCTCTGCCCTGCCACACCTCCAGCCTGCACCATCGCTTCCACCACACTACACTTCCACCACCGTACTGCATCTCCACCACACTACACTGCCGCCGTGCTGCGCCTCCGCTACACTGTCTTTCCGCTGTCCTACACCTCACCTCTCTACTAGACCTTCACACCCCAGGAGTACACCCTCCCACCTTCTGCACCTCTTCCCTTCTGCCCATAGATTCTGCACTTTCTGTTCCGTATCAACATTCAGCATTACTTCTAAGTCATTCGTGTCTAAACATTACCCCTCAGGACCACCACCTTGTCTTATATACTCCTCCAGCCTACTCCCCAATACCTACCCTTAACTATTTCCCTTCAGGAGCACATTAGCAGAACTTTTATACTTGCTTCTTTATGGAGGTTCAGCTAAACTCACTGTTTCTGCTCGTATGCGTAGTAACTGTCACAACCAAACTCTTCCTTGATGGCCTCAGCACCACATATTTCTACCCACTTGCTCTTCATCTGGTGGCTTCGACACCGTTACTACTTCAAGCCCTCTTAGACTTCACCACTTGAACTTCACCTGGTGGCGTCAACACCGTTACCACTTCAAGCCCTCTTAGATTTCACCACTTGAACTTCATCTGGTGGCGTCAACACCGTTACTACTTCAATCGCTCTTAGACTTCACCACTTGAACTTCACCTGGTGGCGTGAGCAATAGTACCTTCACCAGGCCTGATGGCGGTTTAGAGCAGGGGACCCTCGGTCTGGTAGTAGATTGGATCTATTGGCAAAAATACGTGAAGTAACAAGCGTTTGAATGAAGA
This sequence comes from Panulirus versicolor, assembly GCA_032361705.1. NCBI lineage: Eukaryota > Metazoa > Arthropoda > Malacostraca > Decapoda > Palinuridae > Panulirus > Panulirus versicolor. The sequence continues at coordinate 4,299 of JAUUDZ010047869.1, read as the reverse complement.
AAGGTTGAATATATTTTCGCTATTGTGTTTCTTTTGTATATATGTGCATTGCGTCGTAAAGGCATTGCGTCATGTAATGCATGCTTATTTAGAGCGTCATGATTTTATGAGTTGTGATTGCCGCGAGGAGCCAGCAGTGAGTTGTGATTGTTAGTCAGCCTCGTATTTGTCTTAGTAACTTGTCGAGGTGGTCGAACAACTCGCCAAGGTGTCCTTGTACCTCGCTGAGGTGGTCATACAACCCCCCTAAGTAGTTTAGTGACCCTCGAAGGCGGTCGAATAGACCCTCCCCTTCGGTGTGTGCTCGAGTCCTTGGAAATTCTGAAGATTCCCTCCCGTAAATCTTGAGTAAGTCGGTTTGTTCCTCTGACAGGGTCCTTTGTCTTCTTAGATTCCATTCCCTTCCCATAGGATAAGACTGAAGTGTTCGAGGATAAGTATTGCGATAATGAAAATTCTTCTTTGTGACCATAGTCTTGTTATAGGGGTTGTGCGGCTGATCTTGGTGCTAGATGTTGCATTTACGTTCCCCAGAAGGCCATTGCTATATTAGAAAATCCCTGGTGATTTATAGCCCTTGCATTGTTAAATGTATGCTAAATTCGCATTCATAAGTAGCTGGTATGTTCATTTTTCCTTTGCTCTACGTATTGATCGTTCAGTGCTTGTCCTTTTGTACTCGGACGAATACGACGAACCATCTTGTTTCTGATTTCTTTGCCCGACGGTATGATAGCCTTTGATCTGATCTGTAAGGGTCTTGTCAAAGGCCAGGCTGTCATACTTAAGGGTCGAACCGTCATGCTCAAAGGATTAAAGTGAGGATAGAAGCTCTTCTCTTCTTAAACACTGGATCATTCATTTTGCTGAGTCAGTCCTTTTGTAGTTGTGTTTGTCAACATGGCAACAAAATAATATCGGGAAGATTTATTACAATCGTTGACCTTGACATTATTTAGCCCTGCTCCGATATTCAGGGTAGAAATTCAAAGGTTAGAATTACTGGTTTACTACGAATTGGTTGAACTTGAACACCCTAACGTAGTCTACCGTTCCTTACCACAACAGAAAGCTTATAGCAGAAACTGTACCTTAGAAAACGTAGTATGTGACTTGGACATACAAAAGAAATCATAGTATTTGGGGTGTTGTGTCTTTTAGTTGAATACAAACGTTGATTCTGATATTTTGCATCACAGCTACTCCATCTGTATGCTGCTGTGTATTTATGGAGCCTAACGGCGATAAAAATGCTACTGACAGATGCTCTTCGATGTTTAATATTCGCAAAGTATCTTTACTTCTGGCAAATTAACAGGGCCATGGGACCCCGAACTTGGACACAGGATATAGTGAATCGAATCTATTTATCGAGGCCGCTGACCTTCATTCACATCGGGGCCAGGGAAGGTCTTCCTCCTGGCTTGACAGCGCGCTGTGTTTGAGGCAGGAGTCTGCACTTTCGCCCCTGACGGGTGCACTTAACGACTTTCACCAATGCCGGTGATGTGCTGAACAACAATAGAGTGATACCTTGTGTCTATGGTGAATTTGAGATCTCGTCGTAAAGCTTTTGGACACGCGGTGTGAGTGCAGACTCCTGTTATCAGTATTATACACAAGTGTCAACAGAGGGACTTATAGTTTGAGCGTAGGTCCGGGATCATGCCTCCTAAGGGTCCTCTAAGTGTGGATGGTATATATACCTCTTCCGTCTGCGATCCAGAGAGTACAGCCTGTGTAGCGTTATTCCTTCCCAGCATTTCAGTTCTTTAACCGCGTCAGTATGGGCCGTGAAAGATCTTCGAACGCATTCCAGCTCTGCAGTTTCGCCTGCGTTTTGTGATGATGTCGGTGCACAGCACAGTGTCCTGTTCATTAGAATACTAATGCCCTGAAGAGCATCATATCAACGGTTTTTTCCTCGCTTGTCTTCGAAGTTTGAAGCCTCGCAAGATCCATCCTGCCTTGTTCGCTGGAAGTGAGGTCGTCAGACATTGGTCTCTTTCACGTTACTCATTCATGATATGACGGTGCCTTTGCTCGTCCGGTGTTCTATTCTGTTCTTGGTTTCTTTTATTCTTCCCATACCAGAGGAGTTGGAAAGCATTTCTTCAGTTGGCCAGTGGAAGAGTGTGTATGTCAGTTTGTCGTCTATCTCGGTCATCACAGTCGAACTTTTCGTACATATTCTAGTATCATCTGTAAAGGATAATATGAAGCTTTGATTCCAGCCCGTGTCAGTGTTAGACAAGAACGGAGAACAGAAGGGGACACTGAGCATTTTAGCCTGGAGGCAGTGAGAATGGGCCTGATTTACACCAGTGTGTTGTGATCAGTTAGTTAAGAGAGTGTAGGTCTGTCTTCCAGTTTTACTGGATATGGCCATCTCTCTCACGTTATCACGTTATGTGCTACGACACCACGGTCACATTCATCGAACGCTTACGCAAAGGCTGTTTGTAATCATGTCAGCATTTTGTCTTACTCTGGTGCCTCTATAATCGTACCTTAATGGTTAAGTAGCTGACAGAGGCGAAATCTTCTTATCATGGGCTGTGAATACTCGATTCCACAAAGTCGATCATTTTACATCTCAAAAAATAATGATAATGTGAGATGCCATTGTTGTAGGTTAGTAGATTTCCTGGATTACTGGTGCTTGTGGAGTGGTGCGATGAGAGTCAGTTTCACACTCTCGGGAATGGTGCCAGAGTCCAGATTCCACCCCCAACAGGGTGGGCACTCAGTGGGTGATGCCAGAGGTGCTTCGCATTTCTCTTAAATGTCCCAGGGGGCAGAGTGCATGGGCACGCTCTCGATGGTCGGTTCGAAACCCTGTGGCGAGATAGTGATATATGTTTGTAACACTTTGGAATATTGTTCAGCCAGAAGTCAATATTTTTCTTTTAAGTGATACTTGGTTACAGAGCACCTATTCATATTGCTTTTGTGATACCTTACTCATCAGTATGTGTCATATAATGTTAATAGGCCAGTGGAGTTTTGTGTTCCTTGATTACGTCTCGAAAATGAACAAAAGTATATTTTTTTCCTGTCTCGTATGACATTTTTTTCACTTTATGTTCATCAGTCCGGTTGACTGGTTTGACCTTACTGCATGTTTTTTAAACGAATCTGCAGTTCGTTTTCGTCCTTTACGCAGGGTTCCTCTTTCTCGTTCAACTCTAGAGCTTCTGCGAACTTATATTTCCCAGGTATATGTCTGCTGCGTGTACGAAGTGTTTTGTGGGCATGCTTAATTTCACCAAATCCTTTGGTGTCTTGGTTCTCAAAAAGGGGTTTTCCATTGCGTTGCAGACATCTCGTTGAGTCCATTCTCTTTTATATCCTTTTACCGTTAAAACTGGTGGTGTGTGTTTTGCCTTACCGGTTTAGCATCCGTATTTGTTTTTATTTCATCTAGGTTGTGTGTGTGTGATTAGGGTACAGTGTGTTTAAGGCGGTGATGGTACTGATTAGGACTACATTATTATTCTAAAAAGGAGTTCTGGTCTGTTATTTCTTCAGGTTAGCTTTGTTATTGGCTGATTGAAGGAGTACGTGTCACAGTGTAAGTAGCTCTGCATTCGATGAGATTCTCGGTTCAAGTGCTGTATTCTGTCTGTTCCCCTCTAGTGTGGAAGTAGGCTGAAGTTTCCTAAGGGACGTGTCTTTGTTTCCCACTTGTTCTTCAAACTTCAGTGGCTTCTAGATTGGTTGGTTTTAGGGGGTTAATGTGTAATGTGTCCTTTTCCTTTTATCATTTTGCAAAGACATTGTTATTTCTTCCTCTGGGAGTTGTCCTGTGCCATCTTCTGACCCTTGTGGGACCAATTAAAGGAAGTTCTTTGATCACTTTCTTGATTGATTGCAATGGCATGTATTGTGTCCGTCTCGAGATACATACTTCATTGTTCCTGCTACTTGCAAATGGTGATATTTGCAGTGTTGGTTCAAACACTCCCATCTAATGATGATTTCCGTATTTCTGGGTGATAAACACTGCATCTCCCCCCTCAGCAGCATTTGCATTTCATCGTGGGTGTTGAAACTTACAATTTGCCCAGTATGATGCACTGGTCTTGTCAAACTTGCAAATCCCCCTCGGCTGGTATCCGCAGACTTTGGGCATTCGGTGATTTTATACGTTCATTCGCCGTTTCACTCTTTCCTTTCCTCTCCGGATCAGTGTTATGGATTCGTGGCCTCCATTTCCCTCAGTATGCTCTCTCTCTCTCTCTCTCTCTCTCTCTCTCTCTCTCTCTCTCTCTCTCTCTCTCTCTCTCTCTCTCTCTC
>JAUUDZ010047858.1:0-10563 GCA_032361705.1 Panulirus versicolor | reverse complement strand
TGTGTGGACGTGTATGTATATACATGTGTATGTGGGTGGGTTGGGCCATTCTCTCGTCTGTTTCCTTGTGCTACCTCACTAACCTGGGAGACAGTGACAAAGTATGATAAATGAATAAGTAAATATATATATGGATGGAGTGATAAGAGAGATGGAAGTAAACCGAGGGAAAGGGGATGCAGAGATGGATTGTAGTGATGAGGTATGATAGTGACGACCTTGTTTGTAGATGATACCGTGATGTTTGGTAAGAGTTGGAATTGCAGTAGGTTTTAAGTGTGTTTTATGATATGTGTAAGTGTAGGTGAGTAAAAGTAAAGTGATGGTGTTTGAAAGGAAACAGAGTGAAGTTATAGATTCTACAAGGCCCTGTAAGTGAGAGAAGAAAGTTTACTACACTTGTTATAGATATGGGGTGAGAATAACTGTAAGAGGGGACAGAATTTAAGTATTTATGAGCTATCATGGTTATTTTGGTGGTATGGAAGGAGAGTAAGGGAGAAAGCAGTACTGGGTAGAAGAATCATCAAGTCCATTTATAGAATAATTGAGGATAGACGTGTAAGTAGGGAAGTGAAGAAAAGTTTGATGGACAGCATAGTACTCCCAACCCTGACCTATGCAACTGAAATATGGATATGGAAAGGGTAGCAGTTGTCAAGTGTCCAGCCAGTGGAAATGAGCTAAATGATGGGATCATGTGATATGATTAGATGGAATGAAGAAAGAAATTAGGGGGGTATATGAGAGATTTGGAATGGCAGGGGATGAAACATGGAGTGGTGGAGTGGGTGAAATGTAATATTTTAAGGTGTTTTGGATATGTAGAAGGAATGCAAGATGGAGAATTTATAAGGAGAGTGTCTGATAGTTCTAGTAAAGGGATTGGTGTGAGAGGTAGACCACCTATGGCGTGAGGGTATAGAGTAGAAGAATGCTGGGAATGATATATGAAAGGGCAGCATGTAAAGACAGGGTAATTGAAGGCTCTTTTGCCATGGCCTCCCCCTTGATGGGAGTTCCCGGAGGGAATGGACATCAGGGATATAAATAGATAGATGGAGAGACAGTGTAGTTGGATTGTAGGCTTGAGTGGAAGAGAACTTGGATCAAGTAGAGTGTTTTAGATACCTGGGAGTAAATATAGCAGTGAATAGAACCATGGGAGCTGAAGTGAGCCATTGAGTGGTTAAGGAGCAAAAGCTTTGGACACATTGAGGGATGTGTGGAAAGAGAGGTAAGAGAAAGTGATGGGTATGTGATAGTACAGTAAATGCGAGGCATGGGACTTGGACAAGAATGTAAAGAAGAGGGTGGGTAGATTGGAAAGAAATGTTTGAGGACTATATGAGATGTGAGGAAGGTTGATCAAGTAAGAAATGATAGGATAAAAGAAAGATATGAGGTAGATAGAGGAGAATGTATGAGAGAGCCATGAAGGATGTTCTGAAATTGTTTTGATATATGAAAAGGATGATAAATGTCAGAAGTGGAGGGAACAAGGAAAAGAGGGAAACCAAGGAAGAGGCAGAAGAATTAAGTGAAAATTGCTTCAAAGTCTCAGGGCCTGAACTTGCAGAAGGGTGTAAGGCATTCCTGGGATAGAGCAGATTGAAGCAATTTGGTACATAAGATGATGTGCTGCTGTCAGTTGGCTGAACCAGAGTATAGGAATGGTTAGGGGAAACCACAGAAAGATTTGTGGGGCCTGGTTGTATAATGGGGGCTGTTGTTTTATTGCATTGTACATGAAATCTAGAGATTGGATTTGAGCAAACGAGGCCATTTCTTCATTTGTTCCTGGCAATATCTCATGGGATATTGTTTGCTTTGTGTAAATGAGGATGGTCATACTGTGAAGACAAGGCCCTGTGCTGAGCAAACCCGTCTTACCACCTTTCTAAAAGCAGGATATAATGGAAAGGATTTTTAGCTTTATTTGAAACACATGACCTAAGATCTATTGTCTTTTCGTTACTATACATTTATATTCAAAAGTCTGTAAATTTTCTGGTACCCCTTATTGATGCATAAGACATGTACTGTGCAGTATTTTAGAGTGATTTTGTTCACTTAGTTTGAGATTAGTCTTAAAAGCCTTTTTAATACTACAGTTGAGATTAGAAATACATTATTACTTCAGACACCCATTGCTGATGCATTAGAATTGTACTGTGTTGATCTTATTAATTCATTTTGTGATGATCTTTGAAAGCCTGTTGAAGTGTACATTTGAGATTAGAAGTGTTTTGTTTGAAAATGTCACAAATTTACAATCCTATTTCTATATGCTCTTTAGCAGCGAAGAATATAGCATTATGCTTATTATACTTATAGTTTTATACTTATCATACTTATATAAACTGTAAACAGAAGGAGCCATGTGAGAAGTGCTCATCCTCCTCAAAGGCTCTTATTGAGGGGTCTGAATGTGTATGGATGCGACCAAGATGAGAGGAAAGATAGGTAGTATGTTTGAGGAAAGAAACCTGGATGTTCTGGCTCTGGGTGACTTGAAGCTCAAGGGTAAAGGGGAAGAATGGTTTGGCATTGTCTGAATATTAAAGTCAGGGATTGGTGAGAGGACAAGAGCTAAGGAAGGAATAGCACTACTCCTGAAGCAGGAGTTATGGGAGTGTGTGATGGAGTGTAAGGAAGCAAATTCCAAATTCATGTGGGTAAAACTGAATGGAGATGGTGAGAGTTGGATGATTATTGGTGCTTATGAACTTGGCTAAAAAGAATGATCATGAGAGGCAGGTGTTTTGGGAGCAGGTGAGTGATTGTGTTTTGGTGTGCCAAGACTGGGTTTTAGTTAAGTGTGATTTAAATGCAAAGATAAGTAATGTGATAGTTGAGGGTATAATTGGTTTGAATGGGATTTTCAGTGTTATGAATGGAAATAGTGAAGACCTTGTGGAATTGTGCTGAAAAAAGACTGGTGATGGGGAATGCTTGGTTTAAAAGAGATGTTCACAAGTATACATATATGAGTAGGAGAGATGGTCAAAGGGCATTATGAGACTACATATTAATTGATAGGTATGTAAAAGGGAGACTTTTGGATGTGAATGTGCTGAGAGGGGCATCTGGTGGGATGTCTGATCACTATCTTGTGGAGGCAAGGCTGAAGATTTGTAGAGGTTTTGGAAAAAGTGGAAACAGTGTTAGGGAGAAGAGAGTGGTAGGAGTAAGTGAGCTTGGAAAGGAGACTTGTGTGAAGAAATACTAGGAGAGATTGAGTGTAGAATGGCAAAAGATGAGAACAAATGAAGTGAGGGGAGTGGATGAGGAATAGGAGGTATATCAGGAAGTGGTGATGACATGTGCAAGCGATGCATATAGCTTGCAAAAGGTGGGAGTCAGGCAGATTAGAAAGGGTAGGAAGTGGTGAGATGAAGAGGTATACTTGTTAGTGATAGAGAAAAGGGAGGCATTTGGGTGTTACTTACATGGAAGGAGTGAAATTGATTGGGAGATGCATTAGAGAAAGCAGCAGGATGTCAAGAGGAAGATGCAGGAGTTGAAAAAGAGGGCAAATGAAGTAAATAATGTGCGAAAATGTAAGAGAACAAATGGGAACATAAATGAAGGGGAAAAAGAGGAAGTTATAACAGGTAGTGATGAAGTGAGTATTCTGAAGGATTGTTAAATGTGTTAGATGATAAGAGTGAAAGATATAGGGTGTTTTGGTTGGGGTGGTATGCGAAGTAAGAGATCTTTGGAAAGTGGTTTGGTGAAGAGAGAAGAGGTGGAGAAAGCCTTGTGGAAGATGAAATGCAGCAAGACAGTGGGAGTGGATGGTACTGCAGTTGAATTTATTTAGAAAGGGGTGACTGCGGTTTGTAGGGATGATCATTGCATTTATGGATCATGTTGAAGTGCCCTAGGATTGGCAGAGTGCATGTATAGTGCCATTGTAAAAAAAGATGGGAAATTGAATAGAATTGTGTGCTCAAACTACAGAGATATAAGTTTGAGTATACATAGTAAATTGTAAGGCACAGTATTGAATGAGAGGGTGAATGTATGTACAGAGCATCAGATTTCGAAGGAGCAGTATGGTTTCAGAAGTGGCAGAGGACATGCCTTCACTAGATCCATAAATGCCACATACAAATCCATCTGTTTTTCCAAGTATTTCTTATACACATTCTTCAAAGCAAACACCTGATCCACTTTCTCTACCACTTCTGAAACCACACTTCTCCCCAGTTTGATGCTCTGTTCATGTGTTCACCCTCTCAATCAATATCCTCCCGTACAATTTTCCAGATATACTCAATAAACATATACCTCTTAAGTTTGAACATTTACCTTTACCCCCTTGCCTGCTTTTATACAGTATCACTATACATGCACAAACCTTAGGCACCTCACCATGATCCATACATATATTGAATATCCTTACCAATCAATCAACAACACAGTCATCTCCTTCTTAATAGATTCAACAGCAATACCATCCACTCTAGTTGCCTTGCCACATTTGGTCTTATGCAAGGCTTTTCACCACCTCTTCTCTCTTCACTGAACCACTCCATGACTGTTTCACTTTGCATACCACTATGACCAAAGCACCCTACATCTGACACTGTCATCAAACACATTTAATCCTTCAAAATAATCACTCCATCTCTTTTCTCTGTTTGTGACCAAAACTTCTGCCATCTTCACCAATGTTCCCATTTGCTCTTTTCTTTCACACATTATTTACCTCCATCCAACCAAAACATTTTTTAATTCTACCTAAAGTTTGATAATGGTCCCTTAACCCAACTCTAATTTGCCCCCTTATTAACCTCTGCACCTTCTTAACCTCCTGCTGCTTCCTCTTACTCATCTCCCAATAATTTGCACTCCTTCCATGTAAGTACTGCTCCAACACCCCTCTTTTCTCTTTACTGGAAACTTTACCTCTTTATCCCACCACTCACTACCTTTTCTAATCTGCCCACCTCCCACCATTCGCATGCCATATGCATTTCTTGCACATGTCATCACTGCTTCCCTAGATACCTCCCATTCCTCACACACTCCTCTTGCTTTATTTACTCTCACCTTTTGCATTCTATGCTCAATTTCTGCTGGTATTTCTTCACATGAGTCTCCTTTCCAAGTTCACGTATTCACCACTTTCTTCTCCCCAATATTGTTTCCTCTTTTCCAAAAACATCTACAAATTTTCACCCTCACCTCTTCAAGATAGTAATTAGACATCCCACCAGCTGACCCTCGCAACACATTTACATCCAAAAGTCTGTCTTTTACATGCCTGTCATTTAGTATGTAATCTAATAATGCCCAATGACCATCTCTCCTACTCCCATATGAATACTTGTGTATATTCCTCTTTAAGCCAGGTATTCCCAATCGCCAGTTTTTTCAGCACGCACTCTACAAGCTCTTTACCATTTCCATTCATAACACTGAATACACCATGTGCCCCAATTATACCCTCAACTGCCTCATTACTTACCTTCTCATTTTAATCACCCATCACTAATACCCAGTCTTTTGCATCAAAACTGCTGACACACTCACTCAGCTGCTCCCAAAACACTTGATCTTTCTTCTCATGGCCAGCACCAATGATCACCCATCTCTCACCACCCACTTTCAGTTTTACCCTCATCAGTCTATGATACACTACCACAACTTCTGCTTTAGGAGTAGTGCTATTCCTTCCTTAGCTCTTGTCCTCTTACCAACCCTTGACTTTACTCCTAAGACACCAAACAATTCTTCCCTTTCACCCTTGAGCTTCATTTCACTCAGAGCCAGAACATCCAGGTTTTTTCCTCAAACATGCTATCTATCTCTCCTTTCTTCTGATCTTGGTTACATCCACACACATTCAGATACCCCAGTCTGAGCCTTTGAGGAAGATGAGCACTCCTTGCCTGGCTCCTTGTTCTATTTCCTCTTTTTTGATTGCAATACAAGAAGGGGAGGATTTCCAGTCCCTAGCTCCTTCCCCCTGGGTCACTTATATGACACTTGGGGAATACGGAGGTAGAATTCTTTCTCATCTGCCTCAGAGATAAAGAAAATAGATAATGAATAAAAAGATAATGATTACAGAGTGATGTAAGACATCTTTGTGATATACGTATAATGTTAATTGCAATTTTGTCACAACCTTTAATTTTCCAAGATGCTGAGAGAAGATTCATAGATTGAACATGTTCATCCAAACATGAAGAGAATGCTTTTGTAAGATTTTTTGGAAAGTAAACTTTTAACACAAAATAGCTAGCTGCCTCTATAAAATTTCTGTACAGGATGTTGAAAAATTAATGTATGCATATGAGAATCTGTCAGTTCCTTGTTTTCATCTTTGTTGAACCATTTTCTTTCAGTTGTGTTTTTTTTGCTTGATTCTGTTATACAAGGCTCTGAATTATTTCTGTTAGTGCATTATGTTGTTGTGTATTTGTGATGCCACCATCTTCACCTAAGCTGAGGCTAAATTCAAAATCAAAGAAAGCTCATAAATCCCTCCAAAGCTTTGTAGGTCCTTTTTTCAGGATCCCTTATCATTCTTAACAGATTTTCCCCTTAGAATCTGCAAGGCAACAAAGTGTCCTTTTGTAATGTTGTAATGTTTTGGCAGATTCTGCAGACTTGGTGGTTGATGACTTGTATATCTGAGAGACTTTGAGAGCTCTCTTCTCATTCACATTTATGAGTAAGTTTTCCATTTCTATGACCACTAGTGTCCACTACTTTCAAAATTATGCTGCATTAACAGTCAGCTCTCCTTAGCTATCCTCTAATTTCAAATTCATATTTTAGATGGAACTGACAATCCAAAGATATAGTGGAAAAAGACCTCTACACATACACAAGAATGTGTATATAACCCAGACCCTTAATAGTTACAATAGTTAGATCACCTGTAATTTCTGTAACTGAATGGTGTTATGAGAACAAGTTTAGAGTTCTGGACAATATCACTGAAGAAGCATTACATCTTGACTGCAACACAGATACATTATTCATTATTTTCTTTAAATGCAGTAGTGTATGTGCTGTACATAGCATCACATTCACAGTCAACCTTACTGAGTTGTGTTTATTTGATAGGACGTAGAGGTTACTAGATTACTAGTAATGTTGCTGTTTCAATGGCATTTGAATGTAATATGAATATCTTAACAAAAAATTCTTTTAAAGATTGGACCATGGCACATTATAGAACAAGAAAAAAACAGTTTGTGTACGTTTGGAGAATAAGTTAGGATTGGGTTTTAGAACACATTGAAAACTAAAGTCCACTGCTAGGAATTTCATAAAAGTGACTTTTTGACTTAACCTTAAACTGCATAATTCATTTGCAATGACAGCCCCCTGTGTGAGAAATAAAAACAAATTTTTCTCCCTTATGAATTATTTCTGTCATATGATATTGAAGAAAATACCCTTGAAATAGAATACTTTTCTCTATACTAGTGTGAGAAGGTGTTAAGTGTACAAAGGAGGGCCTTGGCTGGTGGCATGAATTCTATTTACTTATGTAAACATACAGTTATTAAGGTTATTCCAAGTTTGATCTCATTTTACTTGCATCTAAATATTTAACTTAATGTTTTTCCAAGCTTGACTTCAAACGTCATGTACAGAGCATTTACAAATTATTTGAATGTTATATTTTTTATACATTTTATTTTTACATATTTATACAAACTAAAGTTTTCAAGTAATTGAGTGAATAACCTTATTTTCATCAAAAATATAAAAATTAACACAAGAAATTGTTTCTTTTGTTCTGAAAATTATGATGTCATTTCACTGATAATTTATGGGTGACTGGTTTATCTACAGATGAATGATGGAATTATTAGGAATTCAAATGAGGTTAGGACCATTTAACTTCTTTTGAGTCACAATATAGTCTTTATTGATTCCACATATGAGGTACAGAGCAGTGTAAGGGTTAAGATAACATGAACTGAAATTGAAGGACTGAATATCAGAAATAATTTATCATGACTATGCCTAGGTCTTTTCACAGTGTGGCATTAGGAGCAAAAAAGTGCAAATCTACAGCTATCCCTATGAACTAGGAGGGGTTTTTCATTGGTTGAAATAAAGTTGGGAGATGCCATTACTTTTTGAGAATATGAACCATTTTACCAGTATGTAGACCAGAGAAGTAAGTGATAATTTTCAATTATATTACTTTCTATATCATGCATTCCATTTCATACATTCAGAGTTGTATAGTACATGGAAATTCTTCCCCAGACATTATGTTTACTGATTCATATACTGAAAAGAAAAAAAATGCTGAACTTTACATGTTGGTTTGGTTTTTATACTGATGAAACTCTTGCCAGATGCTTGCAAAAAAGATATATTAATGTACTTCAGCAAATCTATATTAAGGGAGGAAACAGAGGAGAAAGAAGAAGAAGATTGAGGTAGAATTAAAAGAGAATATTTTGAGAATGAAGAGTGCAGGAGTGTTGGAAGGATAAGATGGGTTTTGAAATGGTATGTGACTTGATGTATTGTAAATAACCTCACTCCCCAAAGAAAATAAGTGTCTTTCCATCCATATTCATGCTTCCTTAGGAAACTGAGGCCAACCAGTCTACAACCTTGTCAGGTAATAACAATGTAAAGAAGACCAACACACATTTGTCCATTTATTCCAGGGTATCCACAGTAATTTTTCTCAGCTGTGTGAATCGGTTTGTTCTGGCAGCAGGGTTCTTCTTCCTTCTGTCTGTTGCTGAGCGAACCTTCAAGCAAAGGTTCCTTTATGCCAAACACTTCTGCTATCTCACCTCAGCTCGTCGTGCTCGGTGGGTGTCAAGCCTGAATTAAGATTCAAACTGTCTGTGAAGGAAATATTTCAGTGTAGTGATTTGTTGATTGTAGCTGTACTTTCTAGGGAGTACAATATTGATTATATATCTGTGGTAGATATAAGTGCATGAATTAATGTACTGGAATGTGCATTAAGCACAGGATTTTAAGAAGATTGAAGGGTAACCTTGTATTTAATGCCTCATTATTTACTGGATAGATTGGTCAAGATAGATTATTGAGGTTTTATACTTATCCATGTTCAGTGAGTTTTCCATTTTCTGATCTAATTATCTAATGTATTGTTCTCCAAAGATTCTGAAGAAGTTGTGTTACCAGTCATTTTATGCTTCTGCCTTACAGCATGCATTCTCACTTTTCTCTTTTAATGCATCATATTCTCTTGCATATGTCACACCTGGTACCATTTACCACGTACAGATGTATTCTGAGACTTGTTATTCTTTGTATTCATGGCCTATGTGTTATGATATTTCATTAACTCAGCGTCCAACATTTTGGTATGTCCAGTAACTCAGATTTGGAGTACTGTTTAAACAGTTACTAGGTGGCAGTTTGAGTTAATCCTTCTTATCCAAACACATCAGCTATCTGCAGGGAAGACAGCTGGGGCTCTTGAGAATAGTACATGAAAAAGGGAAACAATGTAAGTTTAACTTGGAAGGCTTAATAGTGAGAGGAGCTGCCATGAGACATGGATCATTGGATGAAAAGTGGCATGTTATGTTTTTATTCTGATTGGAGTGTATAGTATAGTCAAGGAACTAGCTATGATAATTTTTTTTAATATCAATTCTGAATATCGTCCATATCTTTCCTGTGTCATCAAGGAGTTTTGTAATTAAAGGAAAGGAGTCAGACTCTTTTGGTACCATGTGTGACTGGAATTTATACTTATGATTATTTATGGAATATGTGCATTGTATGTTGGATTTTGCCCATCTATTTTTTCATTTGTCAAGATTTTGTTGAATATGATTACAGTACTTGAATTTATCAGTGAGCCTGAATAAGTGTTTCAGTGGAACTTTCATCTGAATAAATCTTGTTTACACATAAAACAAGATGACTCTGGAGACCAGATAACTCAACTGTATATGAAGACCTTATACCTCATTCTTGCATTTTAATATGTATTGGACATATTTTTCCTAGGTGAATGTGTCTGTTAGTAATTTTTCAATGCATGTAACTGAATACCCTAAGCCAGGGCATCTCATTTCCACTATATTTACAAGACAATGCCAGGAATAGATGAATAAAGGCCTCATTTGCTCATGTTTATTCTCAAGCTTTCATGTGTATTTCGCCAAAACCACAGACCCCTATCCACAGCCATTCCCCACAAACCTTTCTTAGTTTCCCCCAGCTGCTTCATATGCCCTGATTCAGTCCATTGACAGCATGTTGCTCTCTGTATACCACATAACTCCAGTTCATTCTGTCCCATGCATGGTTTCACCATCCTGCATGTTCAGGCCCTGAATATTCAAAATCATTTTCACTCCATCCTTCCATCTCCAGTTTAGCCATCTCTTTCTTATCCCTTCTACATCTGACATATATATCCTCTTTATCAACCTTTCTTCACTAATTCTTGCCATATGTCCAAACCATTCCAGCACACCCTCTTCAGCTCTCTAAACCTCACTCATACCCTTTTATTCCTTACTTGCTCAAACCACCTCACACCACATTGTTTTCAAAAATTTCATTTCCAGCACA
>JAUUDZ010047837.1:0-10563 GCA_032361705.1 Panulirus versicolor | reverse complement strand
CGTGCCCCCAAGGGTTATGCCGTCGTGCTCAAGGGGCGTGCCGTCGTGCTCAAGGGGCGTACCGTCGTGCTCAACGGTCGTGCCGTCGTGCTCAAGGGGCGTGCCGTCGTGCTCAAGGGGATGAATAACAGAAATGGTAGTCACGCTGGTGCAAGGGGTCAGGTTGATGGTACAGTCAGTGTTACGGTATCGTCATTACTATCCCAGGTGATGGGGGCGGTGAGGAGGAGGAGGTGTGGGAGGATGAGGACTTACCCTGACGCCGAAGAGGTGACGCAGGAGGAAGAGACTCACGTACTGGCACAGTTTGTTGCCCAACCGACCCCCGCTGTGTATGACCACATGGGGCGCCCCGCACTCTGTGGGGCACAACATACATTACACACGAGTTGCTGCTGTTGTGTGTGTTGGTGTGTGTGTATATGTATATATGTGTGTACCCCGTGTACATATATGTGTGCGTATAGATACACGGGGGGGGGGGGCACACATATACCCCCCTCATCCGCCCATACACACGCTCATAAAACCAGTCTCATGTGGACACAACTGGAGCACACAGTTGTACACATACAAGATACATAAACTACTATAATGGTATATTCTTACACACACACACACACACACACACACACACACACACACACACTAAACGACTAACTCAAAAGCGCTTTCACAGTGGAAGACGTTACAGCCACCAACACCCGTATAATGGGATAGGGTGGAGGTTATATAAAACACTGAGACATCTAGGTAAGACTGAGACATCTAGACAAGACTTGAGACATCTAGGTAAGACTAAGACATCTAGAAAAGACATTAACAGAATACTAAAAGGTCTTGGCCCATACGAGGCTTATGATCCTGTTGAAATTTCACCATATGTGTCGAAAATGGAAAATATGTACAGATACGCTACACAGACCTTTTGAAATACTGTTCAAGATGTCGTCACTTGAGAGAGACGGAGTGTCAAGGGAATGGGAGAGGGGGAACGCCATGCCTGTATATAAGGAATGGGACTGGAAAGAGACGTTGAACTGCAAACATTTTGATTTTTACATAAGTTTGTTGGTGAAACGTTCTTCGGAAGTTACATGGATAGAAAAACCAGAGGACATAAAATGATACCAAGCAAGAGACTTGTTAGAAAAAATATAAAGAAGTATAATTCTCTGGTGTAAGAGTGTTGGATGAATTGAATCGAGTAAACAAGGACATGGTAAATGTGGAGAACATATGGAAGTTTAAAAAATCATATAACAGTAGAGAATGTCGGAGAGATGGGGGCCCAAGAGTGTCGAATTCTTTCCCCGCACAGTAAAACAGTAATTACAAACGCAAAATTAAGTACACACACACTGCTCTATTTTGAGACCCATTTTGAGCCCGGAAGTCTACAGCCAAGAAAGGGATTCTTGTTTTCCACACCCAACTCATAAGTGAATCTCAGGACAGAAGTTTCCTCCATAACCTCCTGTAGCTTCTAAGGTCCTCTTCGTTCCTTAAGGCGACAAAAACGAAGTCATGGCAAAATATTGACTCTAAGCATCTGCGTTTACGATCGTTGACGACCCATGTCCTGAATCCAGTTTCAGTGACACGAGAAGGGGAACGTTCTTCAACAAATGGACATAAAAACCAAAGGCATATTTTCAGCAATAACTGGGATGAAAATAAATAAAACGGCGGTTCCTGATATAAGCTTTACCCAAGAACAATGAAAAGGGAGAAGAATGAGATAGTTAAGCTCTTGAAAACCTTTTTCAATAATTCACTTGCTACAGGAAAAGTTCCAGATGAATGGAGGTTTGCCAATGCAATAGAGACGTTCAAAAGGCAATAAGTCACTGCATGGAAATTATCTTCCCATTAACTTAACGTCTGTAGTTGGAAAACGTAAGGAAACCATCTTTCGAGGTAGAATCTAAAACTATTTAGAGGATCACCACTAAATAAATGATTCTCACTATAGTTTTCCTCGGGATCGCTCACGTCTGACAAATCTGCTTGATTTCTTTTATATGATCAACACATATGACGAAAGTTAAGAGCTGATGTTATCTAGATTTTCAAAAAAACTTTCGATAAAAGTTTCAGCAACAAAAGGTTACTAGCAAAAATCAAGTCACATGGCACTGATGGGGTTGTACTTCAGTGGACAGGAAATTGATTGACTGGCAGTAAACAAAGAGTTGTGACTCATGGTCAAGCCTCACAATGGTTAGATGTGACAAGTGGGGTGCCACGGGGATCAGTCTTGGGACCGGTTCTCTTTCTCATATATGTTAATGATGATGATAATAAGATGCATTCAAGGTATCAAAATTCGATGATGATACAAAGCTGGGAAATGAATCTACAAATGAACTTGAATGTCAACAGCTTCAAGCTGACATGGGCAAACTCATGGATTGGGCTCATAAGTGGCAAAAGAATCTTAATATTCATAAGTGCAAAGTTTTACATATCGGCAGTAGAAACGCAAAGGCAAGCTACAGCATGAATATTCTTGAACTCCAGAAAGCAATTGATAAAAACTACTTGGACGTAATTATTTCTGGTAACCTTAAACCAAGTAAACAGTGCACAGAAGCAGTGATAAGAGCGACCATAATTTTTGGATCCACATGTAGGGCGTTCGAATTAGACTAAGTCCAGGGAAATCATTCTTACTCTTTACAAGTTTTGAAAATTGTGTTTAGTTTTGGTCGCCTTTCCTAAAAAGAAGACAGAAAGAGAGTACAGCGTCGAGCTACTACGATGATTTCCGGACCGAGAAACGAATCTTACGGGAGCAGATTAAATGTCCTAAATCTATTTAGTTTAGAGAGGAGAAGGTTAAGAAGAGATGATTTAAGACAAGTATTCAATATCATCAAAGACTTTGTTAATCTTGATCTATCAAGTTACTTTAGACTTCATTCGTCTGATTTTACTTGTAGTAATGGATGCAAACTCGTGGATAAATGTTTTACCTCGAACGAAGCGAAGTACTTTCTCTTAAACAGGAATGCTAACAAGGAAAGGTATGCCACTTAGAATGGTTGGAAGCAGGACTAAATGCACATATAAGAATAGACTTGAATATTTCGCTTCAAGTCCACGACTAACATCATTTGCGCCTCCTTAGTCACAATGACAATATGCAGGTTAATCTCTTTGAATCATCTGTACACCTGACTTTTATCACATTAATCAGCGAGTTTCTGATATGTTCCACTATCACAAAAAGCTTCGAAAGGACTCAGTGGTCTCTGCTGGTGTTTGAATTCCTTTGTATTCCTGTGTATGAATGTCATCAACGTATCGACAGTACCCCCACAACGCATAACAATTCATCTTCAAAACGGAGGCCCTAAAATACATATGCAACATAACATAAATCTCACTCGTCAGCATCCTACCGAAAATATGATAATACTGAAACATTGCCACGACCCTACAAGACTACAGATACCATTAACCATGTATATAAGAGAATAAAATCCCGTTATACATCATGAAAGTATAATACAAGCTAAGGCTCTAAATTGATTCTCCACCGCACCCCATATGACCCCACGCTCCACCTCCACTGGACCTCAAGCAAATCCCCCAACCGTTAACTCACTGAGTTTGACCCCGACAGACGCGTGAACTCCGAGGGAACACGGTCCATGGATCAATGTATTATCTGCGTCACCGCTCTCACCAGTAACACTTCATTTTTGTTTTCTTCTGTATGTTCTGATGTATCATTCATAAACAGTTCAACTAAAGATGGCCAGTGTTCGTGTTCCTAGGATGTATTATGTATTTCAAGAATATAAAAATGAATATTGGACATTTCATTCACACTCTATCGGTGAAACAAAACGTGGAGAAAAAAAGTAAATAAAGCAAGTGACTTTTAAACATGCATTGATCTTCAACAAACAGTGTATCAAAGAAAATATTTTGCCTCAAACGAATATTTAATAATTGAAAGTTTACTTACTGGTGAAATAATGGTACATGAACAGTTGTAGAGACATTAAAGCCTACAAGCAAATGAAAGTATACTAGAGGGGAGAACGTAAAATAAAACGGACTTACAGTAAAGCAGGGCATGTACCCAATTACCTTGTTGAGAAACTGGTCGAACTTGGAGGTTTATCGGTATAGGTAGACAGACTTCAGGGCTGGTGTCCTCCAGCGGTAATGTTCGACTTCGTTCTAAGCTAGAATTTTTGTGTTGCCCTAAATCAGCCTCTGTATTTTGCTGTGAATGAGGTTCTCTACCTTGCAGCATTGTAGACTCTGGGTCTTTCGTTGGGTTGGTCTCAGACCCTTGTTGTGTGTGAGAATCTGAGCGTCCTCGGCTGCTGTCTTGGCTTTGTTTAGGTTGATATAAGTCCTGTGCATTAGACTCGGCCGTCTGATGAATGTGAGGCTCTGGACGCTGATGTACACCAGCCTCGACCACAACTTTAGTACTAACATAATAATGCAAGGTTGAACTTGAGTTTATCTTAACTTTACGTTCCTGGCTTTGCTGTTGAGCTGACTCTTGGGTTTGTTCTATATCCGAATTATGTTCCTGTTTTAAATCTAAGAAGGTTAGAAATGGCATTATAGGCATTACAGTTGAATCTCGGCCTTTCGTATGGTTTTCTGTGATGTTTCTCAACTTACGGTTTGACTCTCTGACATCACAGCTAACTCTAGGCTGAAACAGGAACGAGTTGTTATATATTACCATAGTCGAGGTTGATAGTATGATCAGAGTGACAAATAATTTCTCTATTTTCAATAGCTTCATGGCGACGACCTATCCCGTGGTCGATAACAGCCTCACCTCAGAAACGTCAGGATGATGTTGCAACGTCCGATGGATAAATTGTGCATCTAAATTTATTTATAGGTTTGGAGAATAACGCCAATGCTTTTGCCGATTTGATTTTGTCAAAGAATATCTATCAGAGACGAGGTAGTACTGTCCAGTCTTTCCTTAATATGTGTGTGATTAGTTTCATTTATCCACTACATCGAGGCGAAGCTCATCTTTATAATCTCCAGCAAGTAATATGTACGTACTCATTTCCCGTTTACGTAGTCAACTGCTTCCTCAACATCAGTGTAAATGGTCCTCTGCCATGAATGCTGTTTCCTTACCCTATCTCTTATCTTCACTCTTAGCTAGTCACTGTATGCGTCGCGTTGCTGTGTCAGTCTTCAGTTAAGCTGCAGTACTAGATCACTCACTAAGACAAATCATTTCGCACTATCCTGGTACTGGTTTGCTGCAGTACAGACGATGAGACAATCACATTTGTTCTGGTACACAGGTACTGTGGCGTAGCGATGGTAAAATGACTAGGCTGGCCCTGGCAGCTCATAAAGCAAGGGATATGGCTAAGGCCACAGCTGGCGAGACACACCTTTACCCATCTTATTTGCATAAATCATTCTATTTGTACTAGTGTGTTCGCTCAACTCAGTGTATAAGGGACAACCAATGAATTCTCACAAGCCGTTAGGTCTAATAAGATACCGCTTTGGTTCTCAAGCAGAATAAACAGCGGTCTCCCGGACAACCAACTTCAAGCAAAGTGGGTCAGATTGTCAATTTGGGAGCATTACGAGTCAGAGAGCGAGTATATTCTGGTGGGCGTGCAGGCAGGCGGCATCACAACCCAGGTTTGGGCATGGGCGGGTGAGTGGCCCCCCCTCACTGCGTGTTGTCAACTGTGTCTACATCTCCTACAGAGCAGCATACTATATACTCATACTGTCGAACAGGATACAGTTGAGCTCATGGTCTTAACATCGTGCTCAAGTACGACGCTGATCCTTGGAGTTCTCATAGCATAGCCACGATGATGACCTGGCATTTGACCTGACCTTCGAGTGTCAAGTCAAAGGCCGAGCCATAGTAAGGGTCATAAGATCGCGTTTAGGGGCTCAACGGGAATGGAAAATTAGATCATAGGTGTCAAGGAACAAGGCTCAATCATATTTGGTCAGCCTCCATCAGCATCTACCTTACATTTCCTTTCTTCTTTTATTAACGTTGCTCAAACCATTCATCGTTGGCACGAGATTTTTGCATTTCGGTTTGCTTTTCAAGTTGCCAGCGGGGAAATGTAATTAGAAGGACCTTCAAGGAACACAAAAATGTCAAACTGACCCACAGTGATATATTGCTTTAGCTTCGTCTCCCACTCGCTGATACCGTTTTCATCAACTTCATGACAACAAATTTAAGTAAACGTTTTCCTAAAACGTCTGTGAAGTAAATCAGATGTGTATAGGTCGATGACCCAGTTGATGGTTGTGTTGTTATGTGGAGGAGCTGAGTTCGGCAGGGAGAAGCGGGCCTCGGGTTTGGCAGGATGTAACTAATGTAATTCATTCAAGGAAGCTGAGGGTCGGTGGCTTGGGTGCGCCAGGACCACAGATGAGGGACGATGACCCGATCCAGCCGAGGCCACTATACCATAGTAGACTCAGGATTTATATAACTACATTATAGTTTGTATGATGATGATCATGTGGCAGACTGGCAACGTCTGCATTATCGAACTTGACCACAGTGTTACCACCACTGACCTGAACCGTACGACCCTTGAGCATGACCATACCACCTCTGTGCTCAAGAGGTTAACTTTGCATGAAGGAAAGATAACACTTTAGGCGTCCAAATTGTGATTCAGGATAACGGAAGATAATTATGAACCCATGATCACGTGATAACACGATACTATATATTCATAGTTTCCCCACCAGACTACAAGTGGCCAAGACCATACTGCCTGGCTAGCTGCAGGTTACTGGTGGCCATGACCACACTAACCGTCCAGCTGTGGGTTACAGGTGGCCAAGACCACACTGCCGGACTAGATGTAGGTTACAGGTGGATAGGACTGCGCTACTGGACGAGTTGTAGGTTACAGGTAGCCAAGACTACACTGCTGGCCCATCTGTAGGTTACAGGTGGCCAAGACTATACTGCTGGACCAGCTGTAGGTTACAGGCGGCTGAGCCTACACTGCTGGATCAGCTGTAGCTTACAGGTCGCCAAGACTACATTAATGGACTACACTGTCCGGCCAGTTGTAGGTTACAGGTGGCCAAGACCACACTACCTGGCCAGCTGTAGGCTACAGGTGGCCAGGACCACAATATCCTTGTTAGATTACCAGCCTAACAATAATCATACCGACGAAGGAAATACCAACATTCATGTATTTCAATAATTCCGTTCGCAAGTTAACTATACATGCAGTTCAATTCTTTTTTTAAAAAAAAATTATGTGATTCTTATTTGTGTTGTATGGGAAGCGAATTTTACACTCGTGGGGTCCCATTTCTTGAACTTTATCTCCTATCATACAACTTTTTAAACTAATGAATGCTGTTCACATTCACTCTCTCATACTTCAGTTTATTCCATTCATCCACTACTCTTACATCATAAAGGTACCCCTTCACGTCTTCTCCAGCGTGTTCCTTGCTTAATTTTCAGAAGAAAGTAGTTCAAAAGTGATCGGAGGAAGTGCTTTCAGACTCACGTTTCAACCAAGTTTTACAATTTTTTGATCATTTCATTGACTTTTATCTTTGTAGTTGGAATCTTTATAATCACACAGAAAGCTGTGGATTACGCTCTTGAATGCCTTCCAAGGCTTCTTTCTATGCTGTCTTCATCGTTCTTTCACATTGCTCATCCTGTGGCAAGTTTTTGAAGGTCTGCAGCCTAGCAAAGATACCTTCTAGTTTTCATGTTAAAGTTTTGGAAATTCGCTGCAACTGTGTCTGTAGCCGTTTCTTGACTTATCTCGTCCTTTGAGAAACTGATTCACCAGCCTCAGCTTTATATGGAGTGGCCTCACTCAGCTTGTGAGAATGATGGTTTTTTGAACCTGGAGTACATGTTTCAAGGTGCCCATTCCCGCTCTTTTTCCAGTGTTGACATTTCGGTCTGCTGTCCCACTCACATTACCAGCATGGTTGACCAAGCAGCAGGCACATAACTTTACAGTCTCCACACACAATCCACTGATGTCTGCTGTGTCCAACCATATCCAGAAGAAGCTGCAGTTTCATACATGTCCCCTTCACATGCACTGAATGTACAACAGGCACGGTAGCATATTTAAGCAATGATTTCATACATATTACGAGACGAAGAGAAAGGCAGATTAGATGAGGATTGCGTGGGGGGTAAGGCGAGTAGCACCTCCCTTGAGACAAACTGATACTGACAAGTTTGTTAGTCTCCCCAGCTCTGTACTGCAGTCAGCCCAGCACCCACATGTACATGGCATGTACTAAGCACGGTTTGAATTAAAAAAATAGTAAAAAAAAAAGCTGGACTGTCTCCATTATGTGAGTGTCGATGGTTGAATTCCACCTCGAAACAACTGTGAGTGGTTGTCATTTTTGGATTCTGTACACTTGATGCGGTATAAACATATTTCTTGTTGCATTTAAGCGATGTTTGCCAACAGACAAATTGTCTTTTACTGTTTCCCTAATGTGGGAATCTGGCGACAGGTTAGGGATGGTCACACACAGCGTCCTGCAGCTATATTCCTGTTACATGATAATCACATTCAGGCCAATCTTTCACTTTGCCCCATCCTTATTATTTAGTATTCATTAGGTTGCATTTCATCAACCATGTATCAGACAGAATTTGGAGTCTGTTTACTTTCCCAGGTAAGTTGATGCAGTCCTCCTCACACCTTACTTCACTCATGACCTTGGCATCATCCGCAAACATGTTCAGGTAGGGAGTCCAGTCCTTCTGGCAAGCCATTTACATAGACCAAGAAAAGTAATGTTCCCAGGACTGGACCCTGCGGCACGCCACTGATTGACCTCCACCCACTTCGAGAAGGCTCTTCTGACATACTTCTTTGTTCACTTCCATTACAATAATCATCTTTTCATCACATTAGTCCCCCTCTTGTTCCTGCTTGAATATCTACCTTCGTCACCAGCCTCTTACGTGGAGCAGTGTTACATGTCGTCTGACAGTCCACATACAAACTCAACCCAACCTTCTGTTTCGTTTACGACCGAGCTCACTCCCTCATAGAAATGAGAGAGATTCGGTCCACTTGTCCTTTTCCCGATACCGTTTTGTCTCTCACTTAGGTAGTTTATCCTCAGCAGAAAGTCATCCATCTGTTTCCTGATTATTCTTTCCAGCACTTTACAGACCACATTCGTCAGGGAAACTGGTATGTAGTTCAGTACATCCACCTGATCTTTCTTATTGGAAGGTATGAAGTTTGCCTTCTTCCACTCCCTGGACGCTTCACATTTTTCCATCGACATTTTGAACATTTCATGTGGTTTGTCACATGTATCTGCTCACATCCTCATCACATGGAAACGTTTCATTAGAACCTCAAGCTTTATGTGGGTCAAGACCCTAAATATTCTGTTTACGTCTTTTCTGAATATTCAGTGTTTTCTAAGACCTCCATCCTATTCCACCTCACTAGTGTTAGAGCTGTGGTGTCTTTCATTGTGGGAACACTTTTGAAATTGTTATTCACTTCTCGTATCCTTACATCATCATCTTTATCTCTTTTTTCTGAATCCCTGGCATTATAAGCCAATCTTTTTTACGGACAGTTTACTCCTTATGAATTTATGGAAGAGTTTTGGATAATCCCGAACCTTGTCCATAATATACTTCTCACAGCTTCTCCGTTCCTCTTTCCTTACCATACTATAGCTATAGTCGTTTCGTGTTCTCTTATACCATCAGTTTCTGGCTGGATGAGTGTCATCACAGGACATTGCGATTTTCCTTCTCGTTTTGACATCTTTCACTGGACCAGTTCTCCTTCTCTCAAACTTCCATCTACATTTGAGGCTAAAGGCACCCATGTTCTGACATCTTTATTCATTAGATACCTGTCATTTTTCAAGGAGGGAGTTTTACACTCGTGGGACCCCCCCCATCTTTTGGACCTTCTCTTTTTCCATAAGATTTTTGAACTTTTTTTTATGCTGTCAGTATTCATCATGTCCTCATTCAGTTGCTTCCATTCATCTGTCAATGGTATACCAAAAAAATGCCATTTTGCGTTTGCTTAACTTGTTTTCTTGCTTACTTTCATGTCATGTGTGTGTAACTTAATGAGAGCAGGTGCGCAAGTCATAAAAAAAGTTGTGATGTGAGACACTTGTGGTGGTTGTCAGACATGCGATACTACCTCCTGGTAACCCCTGTAGAATAAGTTCGAGCCATAGTTTAACCCCTTGAGGACAACGGTATGACCGTATGGTATGAATACGAAGCACTCATCCTAAAACCTTTGGGATCAGGTGGAACACCGCGCCACCATACCCGAGAATCGTGCTGCCCTGCTAAAGGGGTTGAGGAAGTACACAATCTTTGTTGACAGTGTTGGAATTTTTGCGCGGATCGCTTTAACAAGTTCCATCATTAAATTTGGCTCTCCTCTGTACAGGAAACGTGAGCAACTTATCACCAGTTTGGCGATATTTTGAGTCACACAGCGAGGTGTTGGCGAACCAATAGGCAAATCTGCTAAATTATGATATACATATATATAT
>JAUUDZ010047826.1:0-10563 GCA_032361705.1 Panulirus versicolor | reverse complement strand
CAAACTTACCTCCAAATTAACTTGTCCCTCAACCCTACTGAACCTAATAACCTTGCTCTTATTCACATTTACTCTCAGTTTTCTCCTTTCACACACTTTTCCAAAACCAGTCATTAACTTCTGCAGTTTCTTAGTTGAATCACCCACCAGTGCTGTATCACTGGAGAACAACAGCTGACTCACTTCCATGGCCCTCTCCTACCCAGCTTGCATTTACCTCCCTCATCACTCCATCCATAAACATATTAAACAACCATGGTGATATCACACACTCCTACCAAAGACCAATATCAACTGAGAACCATTTACTCTCCTCTTTCCTACTTGTACATATGCCTTACACCCTTGATAAAAACTTTTCACTGCTTCTAGCAGCCTATGTCCCACACCATATATTCTGAAGACTTTCCACAAAGCATATCTATCAACCCTATCATATGTTTTCTATAGATCCATAAATGCCACATACAAATAGATCTGTTTTACTAAATATTTCTTGCACACATTCTTTGAAACAAACTCTTGATATATACATCCTCAACCACTTCTGAAACCACACTGCTCCTTCCCAGTCTGATGCTCTGTACATGCCTTCACCCTCTCAATTAATATCCTCCCATACAACTTATCATCTTTTGCTATTCTACACTTAATCTCTACGGGTATTTCTTGACACAAGTCTCTTTCCAAACTCACTCTCACTACTCTCTTCTCCCCGATATCATCTCTTTTTTAAAAATGTACAAATCTTCACTTTTGCTTCCACAAGATAGTGATCAGACATCTTTCCAGCTGTCCCTCTCTTTTACACACCTATCAATTAATATGTGGGCATTATTAGTTTACATACCTTTCCACATTCATCTTTACCACAAAACTCTGTTCCATACATCCCTTACCTTTCCTAAAAATCCCTTGCGCCTCACTTATTCTGTATTCAGTCACATCCATCACTATCAATCAACATTCTTGCACCCACTTTTCTTGGAATACTTAACAGACTTGTTTTCCTATAATTGCTATATACATCCTTAACACCTATACCTTACAATAAAGCAACAATAAAACAATAATAGTTTTCACTTAAACCATAGGCATAACCCTCTGTTTTCATGCTATATTAGATATCAGATGCATCCACTCTATCACACTTTCGCCTCCATACTTCTGGATTTCAGCCATAATCCCATCCACTTAAGGTGCCTTTCCCAAATTCAGCCTCATTATTGCTCTCTTAATTTCGCTTTTTGTAATAGGCCCTTGCACTGGTATCCTTTACCTTCCATCCTCCATACCCAAGCATGGAATGAATGGTGCCTCACTTTCTCCCACATTCATCAGTTCTTCAAAATACTTTCTATCTTTCTCTCTCTTCCACCTTTTGGTTCAGCAACTCCCCTTCTTTATTTCTCATATTAACATTTCCACTCTCACATCCACCTCTTTCCTTCTTCACCTCCTTCTTGTATAGTTTCTTATTTTCCGTACACTTTTCACCCGACTTTCTTCCAAGACTTCATCTACTCTTTCCATGCTTTCCTTCTTCAGCTTCTTAACATTCCACTTAAATTTCTTATATTCTTCCCTTCTCCTTTGCTGAACTTCCACTGGTACACTCCTTTCAAGTAATCTACCATTTGCCTTTTTCTGGAAAAGAGAAAGCAAGTGGATGACTTCTACAGAGGAGAAATTATCTAAGTGAAAGACAACATGATTTTGGGAAAAGCAGATCATGTATAACAAATCTTAGATTTTACCAACGTGTGAGCTCTGTTTCAGACAAAAGGGAAGGCTGTGTGGATTTCATATCTGGATTGCCAAAAAGCATTTCATACTGTATTGCATGGAAGATTGATTAGGAAGCCAAATCACCAGGCAGGCATAAGAGGGGATACTCCTTCAATGGAAATAAGGGAACAAATGATGCTTATCACAGAAGCCTTTTCCAAATAGGTAGAGGTTACCAGTGGGGTGCCACAGGATTCTGCTCTGGGACCATTACTCTTCTTGATTCATGGAAAAGACTCACCAGAAGGTATGGACTTCTACTTGAATAAGTTTGTAGGTGATGTAAACATTATCATGGTTGTGAAAAGCAAGAAGGCTTAAATCAACTTACAAGGGGCTCTAAACAAACTCAAAAGTAGACTATTACATGGTTAATGAAAATCAACCTGAATAATGTAAAGCAATGAGGATGAAAAAAGAGTGAAAGAAGGCCAATGATTATTATCGAACAAGAAATAAGCTTCAGGAGTCTGTGTGTGAGAAGGACTGAGGAGCTGACATCATCCATAATATGTCACCAGAGTCCACATAAGGATACGATCTGTCTGCTGGAAAATATCAGGACAGCTCTTAATTATATGGATACAGAAATATCTAGTAAGCTGTTCATATACTGCATAAGGTCAAAACTAAAATATGCTTCTCAAGAAGCACAAAGAGCAAACAGAGAAAATCCAGAGGAGGGCAATATAGATGGTACCAATTAAAAGAGCCAAGAAATAAGGAAAGGTTAGAGTATTTAAATCTACCCACCCATTAAGTTTTTAAAACTGACAGATAACACAGACAATGTATAGCTCTCCAACAGATTTTGGGATACAGCAATCAGCTTTATCACATTTCACGATACTCTTAGTCCCTATATAAATGTGTGTCTATTTTCAGACTATAATGTCACATTTTTTGCCTTGGCAATAAATTACACAGAGGTAAGGTGTGTAGTATTATATAAAAGTAAATTATGGAAGGCAGAACACAACAAATTAGGGAGGTTTCAGAAAAAAATAGTAGCAAAACCAGCATTAGCAGTGCTGACTGTTAAAATGCTTTAGTACCACTGTAATCTTATGGAAGCTAGCATTAGTGTCAGTGGTGCTAACTGTATAGGGTAGCAGGCATTGCATTTTATCAGCTGTCCTTCAGCAGCAAAATATGGAACATATCTTGTACGACTAGACAATGATCCATGTTATCACACTGAGTATTCTGGCTCATCATATCAGTTCATGTTATCAGAATGTTTGACAAAACAGGGGAGCACCTATGCATGCAAGCTGTGTATGAGCATGAATTTTATTAGATGACTATGATAGAAATTTCCACTCAATCTAAATTCAAGAATGTAAATAAGAAAACCAACTCTTCTTAATGATAAATCATACATACCGTTTTCAGTAAAACAACAATGAATTAGCAACAGCCATCTTACCTGAAATACCTGAGGCAGCATATACTGGCAATATTGAAGCAGATGGACTGCTGCTCTGAGGGGATACCAGTGACAGGGGCTGGGAAGCTGGAGCACTGCTGTGACTCCCTTGCCCAGTTGACACCATAGGTACAGCATCTTCCAAAGGTTTGCTCCAGATCACCTTCAAATAGTAATAAAATATTGTAAATTGGTCATCACTATTTACCTGATCACTGCAAAAAAAACTAAGGCTAACCTAAGAGAATCATGAAATTAATACTTAAAACTAGAGTTCATGAAAGACTCATTTTATCACATAATAAAGCTGTCCATGAAGATAATACTGTATATTGTGAAAGAAAGGGAAGTGAAGTGATTATATAGAAACCCCATTAAATACTCAATATGCATTCCTGGAGAAAAAGGTTTCAATGATTCACCTTTCAACAGGGTCGCTGTTACATATGTGATATGGAGATGTATTCCTGACAGTGCTATATCTTACCTTTGAATGCTCCCATTTCTACCTTAACAGTGATTCTTTTTCTCATAACTTTAGGTTACTTTCGACACAATCACTTGCAAACCTCCTTCCAGACATTATGGTATACAGAATTCACAACTGATGTCTAAAATAACGTATAAGAAGAGGAGATCAAGCATGCATGCTTATAACTAAAGTTAGGAACACAAGATGCTATGTGCCAATTGGGTGAGAGAACTCTACATATGCTGTTTGTCACCGGTGAGTAAAACTGAACCAAAATGGTGAGTGTGACAAGTCCCATTTCAATCAGCAATTACTCACATAAAAAAAACTCAACAGCAAATAAGTCCTATTATAAAACAATGCTAAGAGCTCTACAGTGAAACAGCTTTCGATGGGGCAACTTTCAATGGGTCATCCCAGTAATTCAGGTACAATAATCAAAAACTCACCATCAACCATTCCTGACAAAAATCTATAACATGGTTTTGAGCTGGATCCATACTTTCAAAGAAGGTAATTTTACTGATGACAATAGGAGATGAATGACATTCCAATAAGGCAATATGAATTGGTATTCAGTGACCCAAAAACCACCATAAAGGATACATAATCCAACAAAATTTTTAAACAGTGATCCTCCCAGTTTGCACATATAGCAGATACACCACTTCAACAAAGGATTTTGAGAGGGCCATTGAGAGCATGGACATGCACTCAATCCCAGGACAAGACTCATGGAACTAAAGTCTTCATAAAGAAATGTGGAAACACCTCTAGCATAAACATTGAATATCCTCTTCAGGAAAAATCTAGATTCTGGCATCCTTCCGGAGAGTCTGAAACTGACCCATGGCCCTACTGCACATAGGTGGAAGTAGAGCAGTCCCAAAAAATATCGACTGTCAGCATTAACATCGCACATTATTAAGATTTTCAGGAGTCCTATGAGGCAAACTGACTGAACTTAAGGAAGTGAACAATCTACATAATCCAGGAAAACATGGTTTCAGGGCAGGAAAGTCTTGCCTCTCTTGTTGTTTGACCATTCTGATAGAAGTGTTGAAGCTCTGGAAAACAAAGAAAATGCTGAAATGATTTACACATACTTTGCAAAAGCATTTGAAAAATGTGACAAAGGTGTCACAGCACAAAAAATGTGAAAGATGGGAATAACCATAAAAATTGGGAGATAGATATGCAACTTTTTAATGAACAAATGACAACATTTGTAAACCTACTATCCATCTCCAGTGCCTCCACAGTAAAAAAGCTCAGTCCCAAGGAATTGAATCAACCTTACTGATGATGCTCTGTCTCAGTGGCAGGTCACTGTGGGTGACCACACCTGACCTAAAAATCCCTATGGAAATGAGTTTGGTGGCCCATCCTATGGCCAAACCTGTGATATTATTCCAAGACATCCATACTCAGTGTTCAACATTGGCAGATCAAAAGATGCTGCTGTAATCATAGATGACCTGACCCTTTCTATAAAAAGAGCTGCTCTCAGTCCACCATGAGGAGAGAGGTCTGAGCTTGCAATATTCGACTTCAACAACCTGACCTTCAAGCCTTTTATAAACCCAGGTATCACTGCAGTCAGGCAGTCAAGCAGTTGACTTGTGCTAAAAACAAGCATACCACTCCAGTATCTAAAGTCTTGGCGATGTGACACCAGACTCAAGCCACCATTTGGGCGCCAACAGAAGTCCCAATGTGACTCTTGTCATTTCACCCTCCCTGGCAGGTGTCACTGTGGCACCTCATCTCCAACATCCACCTTCGGCAGGACTTGCATGGGACATCACCTCCACCTGTCATGAGCAGCAGCTGTAACAGCAAGGGACCTACAGCCATGCTTGTGGCACTCCTGCAACACAAGCACAAACTGGCAACTGCCACACACTCTAGGTGCTGTGATATGTGCCACATCCACATCCTACAGGAGCTCCAAGCAGACATGGCAGCCACACAGTTCTCCCACCAGTTCCTGCTTCTTTTGGCATCCTAAATAGCATTACAGGACCCCTACCAAGCCTGTCTCATATTACTCAACCCATCTTACCTCTTTTTCACCAAAATCCTGCACTTCCAGTAATTCATTGTCCCTGGGCTACCTCACTTTATGGACCTTAACCAATAAAGCATTACTGATGATGTTTAAAATGTTTCCATGCCCCTCTCTTAGTTATACCGCTCCAACAACCCAACCGTACACCTGTTAAATTGTTGGAACCTGGAGATGACTGAGGAAGACTTTTGGACACCTTCTTTCCTCTGCTGCTGTGAACCTTCCTTGACCCCTACTGTCATAGTCCTTTTTCCACCATCCGCCCAGCATCATTCTACACCTGCCCTCTCGTCTCACTGTCAGGGCCAGCCTAATGTACCGTAATTCTGCCTCCTGCCACCAACAACCCAACTGCTTCTAGTATGGCACTAGAACAAACTCCTTCTCTACATCATGGAGGCACCAGACCTGTGGTTTGCCCTAGCAGAGTCAATTTTCCCTGCCAACCACATTACTGATGACTTGGTCCAATACAAAAAAGGGTGTATCATAGAATCACTGCCAGACTTTCTACAAGTCCACTCCATGCCAGCACTGGACGAACAGCTAACTATACCATCTGCCTCATCAACATCCAAGCCTTAATCTCAAAAAAATGAGGAAGGAGGGGAATAGTGTAGTGACCCACTGTCACTGCACAAAGAATCACCTTACTGATAATGCCCTGGCTTGGTGGCAGGTCACAGTGGGTGATCTAATAATCCCTAGGAAAATGAGTTTAGTGGCCCAAGCTATGGCTGCACCTGTGATATTACCTGTGACATCCATCCTTGATGTTTGGCAGTGGCAGATCAAAAGATGCTACTGTAACTATAGATGACCTGACCCTTTTCATAGGAAAAGCCACTCTCAGCCAACCAGCATGGAGAGAGGTCAGGGCTTGCAACATTCGATTTTGACAACCTAACCTTCCTGCCTCTTATATAACCAAGTATTACTGCAGGAAGACAGTCAGGCAGTTGACTCATGCTAGATAACAAGTGTACCACTCCAGTACCTGAAGTCTTGGTGATGTGATACCAGGCTCACGCCACACTTTGAGTGCCACAAAAGGCAGCTGTAACATGGGACCTATGATCATACCCATGGTGCTCCTGTAATCCATGCACAAACTGGCAGCTGCCACACACTCCAGGTGCCACAATATGTGTCACACCTACCTCCTACAAGAGCTCTATGTAGACTCAGCAGCCATGCACTTCTCATATAGGCTCCTGCTTCATATGGCATCCTCACCAGCATCACAGGACACAGGCCATGCATGTCTCGTATTACTCTACTTACCTCACTTTGCCTCTTCATCATAATCCTGCACCTCCAGTAGTTCACTGTCCCTGGACTCTCACCTTATAGACCTTAACCAATAAAGCACTGTTGTTGTTGAACATTTTTCCGTGCCCCACTAAAGGACTATACTTGCACCCCTCCTATTCCTCATTCTTATATCTGTCACTGACTAGCCACAGTTTCATATCATCCTTTGCAGATGATACAGGCAGGAGTATGACAATCACATCAATAAAGAATTCTGAAGGGCTACATAGAGACATGAACAAGTCTTTAACCAGGAAACCAAAAACATGTTTCATCAGTCAGGAGAAAATGAAGAAATCAAAAGAATACAAAATACCAAACAGACACAGACACAATGAATAATGTGAAAGACCTTGGGGTAATAATGACAAATGATCTCACTTTCAGCAAACATAACAAAAGTTGCCTCCCGCAGAAGGATGGTAGGTCAGATCATGTGGACCTTCCAGACAAGGAATACTGTTACATTCTGACATTATCCTACATGGCAGGAAACACTGCAGAATTATGAAGCATTTTGAGACCTTTCACAGCCCATATTGAT
This sequence comes from Panulirus versicolor, assembly GCA_032361705.1. Classification (NCBI taxonomy): domain Eukaryota; kingdom Metazoa; phylum Arthropoda; class Malacostraca; order Decapoda; family Palinuridae; genus Panulirus; species Panulirus versicolor. The sequence goes on along the minus strand of JAUUDZ010047826.1, from coordinate 2,945 downwards.
GTGGTAAAGGAACTAAATTCCTAGGAGTTGATGAAATCTGTAAGGCTATACTCCCTGGAGTGCAGACAGGAGAGGTATATCATCATCTAGACCTGAAAAATCCTAAAAACTATAATTCCCAACTTACATTTGGAAATAACATCCTACTGGCATGACAGGCAAGTAAGAATTTGTAAAGTACTACCTCTGAAATCCAAGGATGTGACATGCAGAAAAAGAGAAAATACCTGAAACACCTGGGGCCCCAAGACTTTTCATCACCTTGCCTGCAGTCATCAGAAACACCACAGTTGAAAAGTTTTAGAGTGCACTGTACAAGTGCTCACAAAGTGTACCATACTAGCCAGGCTGTGAGGGCTGCAGCTTTCAACAGCCTGGTCAACCAACAACCCAAACCAACAGCCTGGGTTCAGTCCAGGCTGTTGGATAGTAGACCCCATTAATTAATATTTCACCAGGCATTAACAGTCTCCAATGGTATTGGGCTATTCTTCTTTCTATGAAGGTACCCACAGTGGTGCTACTCTACTTCCCATGGTGCTACTTTAATTCCTGTGGAGCTACTCCATTTCCCATGGTACCCCACTAACTCCCATGGTGCTACTCTAACTCCTATGGAGCTACTCTATCGCCCATAGTGCCACACTACCTCCCATAGTGCTACTTTACCTCCTGTGGAGCTGCCATATCTCCCATGGTGCCACACTACCTCACCTGGTACTACTTTACCTCCCATGGTGCTACTTTACCTCCCATGGTGCTACTATACCTCCCATGGTGCTACTCTACCTCCTATGGAGCTATTCTATCTCCCATTGTGCCACACTACCTCCTATGGTGCTATTCTACCTCCCATGGTGTTACTCTGCCTTCCAAAGCACTGCTTTAGTTTCTTCAGTGCTAATCTACCTTTCATAGTGCTACTCTATCTCTTATAGTGCCACACTACCTCCCCTGGTGCTACTCTACCTCTTGTGGAGCTACAATACCTTCCATGGTACCACAATATCTCCCATGGTGCTACCCTACTTCCTGGGGTGTTGCCACCTCCTAACAACTACTCTATCCCCCATGGAACGACACTACCTCCTGTGGTCCTACACTACTTCCACAGGTGATGCTCAACCTCCTAAGTACCACTCCCATAGTGCCACACTATATCCCATGGTGCCATACTACTTCCTGGGGTGCTCCTCAACCCCCTAACTACCATTCTACCTCCACTGATGCCACAACATCTCCAATGGTGCTACCCTACTTCCTGGGGTGCTGCTTAACCTCCTAAGTATCACTCTACCTTCCATGGAGCCATACTATCTCCCATGGTGCTACCTTACTCCAAGGGGTGATGCTCAACCTCCTAAGTACCACTCTACCTCCCATGGTACTACACTATATCCCATGGTGCCATAATATCTCCAAGTGCCACACTACTTCCTATGGTGCTATCCAACCTCCTGGAGTGCTGTTCAACCTCCTAAATACCACTCTACCTCCCATGGTGCCACTCTACCTCCCACAGTGCAATGCAATCTCCAATGGTGTCACACTACCTCCCATGGTGCTACCCTACTTCCTATGGTGCTGCTCAAAATTCCAAATACCAATCTACCTCCCATGGTGCCACATTATCCCCGGTGCCACACTACCTTCCATGGTGCTACCCTACTTCCCAGGGTACTGCTCAAAATTCTAAGTACCCATCTATCTCCCACAGTGCTAACCTACTTCCTGGGATGCTGCTCAACCTCCTAAGTTCCACTCTACCTCCCATGGTGCTGCACTATCTCCCATGGTGTCACACTATCTCTCATAATTCCACTACCTCCCATGGTGCCACACTGCCTCCCATGGTGCCACACTATCTCCCAAAGTGCCACACTATCTCCTATGGTGCCACCCTACTTCCTGGGGTGCTGCTCAACCTCCTAAGTACCACTCTACCTCCCATGGTGCCACAGTATTTCCTCTGATGCCATACTATCTCCCATGGTGCTATCCAATTTCCTGGGGTGCTGCTCAACCTCCTAAGTAATACTATACCTCCCATGGTGCTACACGATCTCCCATAATGTCGCACTATCTCTCATGGTGTTACATTATCTCCCATGGTGCCATACTACCTCCACTGGTGCAACCCTGTTTCCTAGGATGCTGCTCAACTTCCTAAGTACCCCTCTAACTCCTATAGAAGAAACAGTCTAGATAACACGAGATGGAAAATGGAAACCAATACACATGCCACAGAGAAATCAAACAGAAAGACTAAAGTATAATTACAGAAATTAACAGCAGGACTGAACAGAAAAACAGAATGGAATGATAAGAACAAAAACTCGCTAAGAACAAAAAAAATATATGTCAAATCAAAACAGAACAAGATGAAATAAGAATCTCAACAACTGCTAGCCACATTATGACAAGTAAAGGAACCCTTTTCCATGACTTCCCACACCCCTACGGTGGCTCTAATTAAGGTAGCAGATTAATGATTGACTCCTTTATAGTGTGAAGTTATCTGAGACTGTATTTTCAATGATACAGCCTTGGGGAGTCCAGTATCACCTGGAAGATAAAATATGGTAATAAATATACAAAGACTAAACAGACAAAACTCTAGTCAAAATGAAACACCTCAAAAAATGCCCGAGTGATAACAATCCTAATCAACAAGTCAGTACCATGGCCGAGTGAAAAAGTAAAAGATGAAGCAAACTTGGAACGTGAAACATTCTATGAAGACAAAATGCGAAAAGATTGGTGTATCTTTATATGTCCATAATATGCTAGAATCAAAGCAAATAACGGCACAATAATGTGAATTAATTATAGTGAGTATCCAAGCATAAACATGATAACTCTAGTTCTGTACCATACAGACCACAAAAAACAGGTGTTTTTGTGGTCTGTATGGTACAGAACTAGAGTTATCATGTTTATGCTTG
>JAUUDZ010047816.1:0-10563 GCA_032361705.1 Panulirus versicolor | reverse complement strand
CTGTGTGTGTATATATATGTATACGTTGAGATGTATAGGTATGTATATTTGCGTGTGTGGACATGTATGTATATACAATGTCCACCTTGTAAAGCAATGTTATGTTTTATAGCTGGAGATAATAAAGTATAACAAATATCTATAATAAACATTACACTGAAGCACTCTTACCAGTTTTGCAGCTTTCTCCATTTTTCTAGATGCCATTGCCAGAATTTCAGAGGAATGATTAAAGGTAAGATCAGTAACTTTCGTTACCAGGTTATCCAAGACCTTTACTGGACTTGGTGTTCTATTAGAGACACTGGCCATCTCATAAACATTGACGATTCCTGAGGAAGATCCACATGCCAGATAGCGGTTGTTAGGTGATACAGTTATGCTTGTCCCATCTACACAGCCATCATCATAAAACTTATGAATACAGAGACGTGAAGTCATGTCCCATACCAAAACATCACCACCATCTGAAAGGTACAGTTCTGAATACTATCTTCTAAATTCAACATTTCTTCCATTTTGCAATGATTAAAAGGTCTATTTTTTCTTACACAAAGATCAGCTTTTCTAGACTCAAATAGAAACAAACCTACAGCTCATTTTTTATACCAAACTGTTTACATTAAATAAAAGAATTATGAGGTGTGAATCTGGCCAAAACAATGTGTTGGTGTCCAGCCATACTATATCACTAGATTAAGTCTGTATCCTCGAAAAAGAAATGGTGATGCATCTAAACTTACTGCCATGTGTATACATCCGAGAGCCATCATTATTGAATGCGACTGCTTTAATTTCCTCTGGAGAGTGTAGAGTTTCAATAAGGGAGAGTGCATTAGCATCAAATATGTGAAGCATTCTCTTTGTCATCAAGAGCACAATAAGCTTTCCATCAGGTGACACATAAAAATTCTGAAAGAAATAAAAGAATCATGGGAAAAATAATTATCCAAGAAATGCACAATCAGACATGTTTGAAAGTAAATCTGTTAAAATTTATTTGCATTTTTATGGATATGCTGTAGAAATACTCGATAGTCTGACTTGATTAGTCAGTTTAAGCACTCAAACAATAATCAAAAATCTAACTACTTAGAAAAAGTACAGTTCTTTCTCATTCTAACAGACTAACTAGGGGAAGGGTGGACTATTAGAAGACAAATTCCAGTGCATCCCAATTTTTCTGAGGAAACATCAATAAATAACTAACAACTGTAATGGATCCTAACTTATTCCTTCAGGCTAGAGATGTTCAAGAAGAAGCAAAACTACCCTAAATCAGACTGATATAGTTCCAGGGTCACCTGGAGACATCTGAATCACCTACTGATTGAAAATTGGGCTCTCCATGATACAGAAGGTACTCTTTCCATGCTTGTGATGCTCAATAATCTTCAGCTTTACAGCAATTCTGTGGTGTTTTTAGGATCTCTTTGTTACATACAATATTGATTGCACTCATCTACCTTGACTTGTTACAAAGCATCTGGCCTTTGTACCAAAAATGTAGTAACTGCATGAATACAGAGGCACTTAAGTTTGTTTATATGTTGACCAAGTAAGCGCTCATTGCAGACTGATGGGCAGTGACCAAGCTGTCTTGTTTGGTTCAAAATTTCTACTTAAATTATCTTTATAAGTATTAATGCACAAAACATTGCACCATTCAGTTTTTGTAAATCAATGTAAAACTACAAATATGTGTAGAGAACATCATATGTTAGTTAGAAAAAATTCACAAAAGCTGCCATACTTTCTTGACACCCAGTGTCACAGACTGAGGTTGGGAACTAATGGACTATTCAGTTACATCCCAAACTCATTCCTATGGGTCCTTAACCTACTGCACTAAATTTGCGATGTAGTGTATTTTGAGAAAACCTCCTATAAATCCTAAACTTAGTCTGGTGGCATCCAAGGGACCCATTAATAGCTGAAGTCTGATGCACAAATATCATTGAATGAGTGTTTACTGTAGGTACACATTATCCTACCGGTATAACACTTTCAACAACTGGGAAACTACTCTCGTAATGATCAGTTGCTAATAAACCACTCCAAACACTTGCCATTATTAGTGTATATGACTAAAAAATTAATGAGCTTGCATATAATTAAACCATTCTATGACGACTTGGAATACAGAACTGAAAGTGTGTATTTTATCTCCTCACAACAGCTGAACTTATCCATACATGGCTGGGGACTTTGAGCAAAAATTATAATGGGGATAATTTCTCTCAATTGTTTCTAACAATCCTGCCAATATCACTTCTAAAGACAAAGGATTCTCTAATAAGTATCTTGAAAGTCATTACTACAACTTAAGCATTTCAATCAATGAATGTGTGTAATCTCAGTCCAGTAAAATAACTGAAGGTTTTGGAGGAGATTCTTGCTGCACCAACATACTCTTAAATATGGTAAGTGGCAGATTTGAATACTGATAAAATAATTCTGAGCAAGATCAACAAGCTGTGAAAGCACTCGTGACTTCATGCAAATAAATCCCAATCATCACATATTACTTTTTTTTTTTGTATAGGTTACACTTCAAGTACCTCATAGGGGTGACCACTGCAGAAATCTCCTTAAATGGCAAACTTCATTGCTGCTTCTTAGCCTTTAAAGCCTCATCATTAATAGGCCATTGGCAGAGGCCACCTCTAGCTCAGTGTTTTTAGAGGCTCCTACCTAATGTTCATAATGACTACTTCTACCTAATGTTACACTCTAATGCTCCCAAATGATGTTCCTACCTGCTAAAACCACCTTATTACTTCTACCTATTGCCCCTACAATATAGCCAAGAGAAAGGGCTAGCACAGAAAAATCTATAGTTACGAAGAATGAGTTGAGTGTTGTCGTTACATACGTGAAAATGGGAGATTTTATGTTTGAGGACAAAATGCCAGCTTAAAAAGACTAATTTAGTTACAAACCTCAATAAAATGATACCCTCTACTTTTAACACTAGGTATCTTGGTTTCTCTTGCTGCTTCCATGTCATACACATAGAAATAACTATACACGTTGGATCCAACGATAAATCTTCTACCACCTTTTAGGAATTTAGCACATTTTATTGGATATTGTGGAAATCTGACAGACTGAATCTTGTGATTATATTCCCCATCAACCTGTAAAGGAAAACGAGTTTGATACAAAATCTTGTTCACTTAGCAGAATATGATATGAGCTACAAATACATAAACAAACTGGAACTTGAAAGTTGTTGCTGTTAAAACAACCAATAAGTAAAACAAATACCAATATAATGAGACTGTCCCTCCCTCAAGTGACTTGGAAAGGAAAATCTGAAGTCTAACTGGAAAAGACTAATTAATCACATGCTGAACTGCTCATAATGTTTGCTGTACCCCTTAGGTGGACAGGCACTGTGCGGATATCTTGATGGAAGTTCATCTGACCTTTGACATTAGTTAATGAATAAAACATAATGAGCATTTAGGTTTGGCCCAATGGCCAATATGAGTCTTCACAAATGAAAACACATCAAAGAGCTGGTTCACTTTAACTCCTTTTCAGTTCCATATACTGTCACATCCACTCAGAGGTATCTAAAGCATTCTACTTCCTCCAGGTTCTACCCAATAAATTCGCTTTCAAACCACATTTACTCAACATCCTACTTTCACATATTTATGCAGATAAAAACAGCTTATGCATCTGAACCTTGTATGCTTACTTTCATAAAGCAGGTTCAATACATAATTCTTATTCAGAGGATGGGCAAAGATCTTGGAAAATAACAACTGTGTGACCTACCTAGAGTAACATCATTCAGTTATTGACCTACCTAGAGTAACTAACACCTTTCAACTATTTTATTAACACTCTAACCTCATAATTACACATTGTGAAGAGTAAGCAGACTCATAAATAACATCTTAAGCTATAGTGGGAGAAGAGCCTCTGAAATCTAGATATAAGTATAGTGACCTTTCTGTATGATTAATTTTTTCCCTTATGTGCACCACTGTATTTGAGTATTACTAAATATTCAGTTACTTTGTTTTTACTCGTGCACTTTTTTCTTTAGTTTCTGACTACATGATCATTCTTTTCTTTTCATTCACCACAATTTTCTATGGGTTTCAGCTTATGTCTTCTCAGCAGACTAAACTGCAGATATATAATGAATACAATTAATCACAAAAAGCTATTTCTCACCTGGAAAAGAGTGGCAGCCCCAAGCCTATCCGCAGATCCAGCAACCAACCCCACCTGGAACTCTGGGTTAAATTCAACTGCCTCAATTATAGCACCCTCAGAATAGGATGTATGATTCAAACTGTGCAGCTTCTTGAATTCTAGTCGTGTCTTAGGAAGGCTGACTGAGGGCCCTTCTGATAAGTAGTTAGCCGTGCTCTGGAATTAAAGTACAAGTATTTTCAATGCCACCTCTTTCCATTCCTTAATGCTACAGAGCTAAAAAGTGAAACAATGATTAGTCTGAACATGTAGGTAGTTAATAACATTTAACATACACCAAAGATGAACTTACAAATGCTTAACTTATAATCCCCTAAAAAGGATAAGATCAGGTATCTGAACATTATACAACTTAAGGCCTGCCTTGTCATTCATTTACGTTGGATATATTTTTTTGTCAGTTATAAAGTAAGTCATATGTAAAGCTACTGCAGGTTTAAATGCATTCACATTTTTTTGAGAACAATACATTTCGTACAAGTATACTAAAAAGTCTTATGAAATAGCCATTTTGGACCAGCTAAACCAACAAAAACAGTAAAAAGAATATACCAATACAGACAATATACATGTAAAATGCTTTCTGTTTTCATGGAAAGACAAATCCTGTCCATTAGCATTACAGTGAGCTTATGACTTAATAATGATTGACTGCTAATTTATATGGTGCCCAACGGTAAGGGTAAGTGGCAATGACAAAGAAAACAAATGGTCCATATCACAATCTTGACAGACTACAACATGATGAATATAAATCACACACAATACAGGAAATATAACGTATCAATTCAACAAGCAAGCAAACACACAATATCAAGAATCATGGAACTTACACGAATCATTTCGTCTTCATCATCAGACTCCTTTTTGACTTTGTGGTCAAGATCAGCCCATTCAGGAGTACTGCCAAACACATTTTTAAAATTTCTTTGCAGAGTCAATTCATACTTTTGGTCTGAGCTTTCTATGATACCTCTCTTGCCTTGAGCTTTTTTCAAATGGCTGGTCACTACATCCTTAATTCTGTTGAGTCAGATATTTTTTCAGGACAGAATTTTGGTATTAAACATGGAACAGTACTCATATATTGCTCACTAAACAAAAAAATTACTTCCAGGCACATGAATGAAAGTAAGTTGAAAAAATCAAAATCGTTTTAGTAAAATTCCTAAAGAGCAATAATTATCGAGAAAGGACAAATGGAAACTACAGAACTGAAGTAGGACATTAAGAACAATAACAGATTCAAACATACTTGATATTCTCATCATCTTCATCAACCCAAACTGGCTTTCTGGAAGGGTTTGTCACCTGGTGATGAACATCATAGGGGTCATCAGGAATTATCTGTGGGACTTCCTTAAGAGGACTCTCAGTGGATACTTGTGCAGTGGGAGGATCATTGCCACTAATTTCTCCAGTGATGTTGAATGGGAATTCTGCATCACCTCCAAACAAGTCTGTAGCCAATTCTCTAAAAATAATATAAGTATGTGAGCAGAATCAATAGCTTTTGACATGTAAATATATGCATTTGCATAGCAGCAACAAAGACTGTTCAAGGGATACATAAAATGCAATTACCCATTCTGTATACATCCTATAAAAATAAAGAGACATGTAAGTACATGTCCGGAAAACAAGAAAACTTCAAAAATGAGTCATTAAAATAATATAACATCAAAAATACTATCTTATGTTCCATTCTTTAAAACGGGGACTGCAAGTCTATCCTTAACAAATGTCAGCATCAATATAACTTGAATTTTTCAAATGCTTAGCTAAAACTAAAGACAGCAAACATTACATTTTGCAGTTTACTATTTTTAGCCTAGACCATGGCTCTCAAAGGAACAGCCTTTTCATTCAACTTTTGTTGCAATCTCATCAATACATTGTAATATATTCTTATCCTGAACATACAGGAGGGTGAGAGGTGTGCAAGGAATAGAGTGAATTGGAATGACATGGTATACCGGGGTCAACGTGCTGTCAATGGACTGGACTAGGGCATGTGAAACGTCTGAGGTAAACAATGGAAAGGTCTGTGGGGTCTGGATGTGGAAAGGGAGCTGTGGTTTTGGTGCATTACACATGACAGCTAGAGACAGAGTGTGAATGAATGTGGTCTTTTTTGCATTTTCCTGGCACTAGCTCTCTGAAGCAGGGGGTAGTGATGCTGTCTCCTGTGGGGTGGGGTATCGCCAGGAATGAATGAAGGCAAGCAACTATGAATATGTACGTGTATATATGTATATATCCGTGTATGTGTATGTATATGTGTATATGTTGATGTGCATATGTATGTATATGTGCATGTATGGGCGTTTATGTACATATATATGAGTGGATGGGCCAATCTTTGTTTCCTGGCGCTACCTTGCAGATGCAGGAAACAGCGTTTAAGTATAATAAATAGATAAAGTAAATGAAAATAGTATTAATGAGATGGCCTGGAGTAAGGCCTCAGTTTCCCTTGCCATCTCAGCAAACATGAATAGAAATAAAATTCAGTTTTCCAAAATTTTTTTCCCCAACGAACATCAACACTTTCAACCTCTCTCTCATTTGCCCTCTTTTCCAGCTCTCATACATTTTCCTCAAGTTCTGTAGCTTTCCCTTGTATTCCTCCCATTTCTTTCCAGCAGATACTTTCCATTTTCCTTTTTTTTTTTTTCAATAGTGATTTAACTTCCTCATATCACTGCTAACTAGTCTTTCTGATGTATCCATACCCCCCATCCCCCACCACCACCACCACCACCACCACAATCACCTGCACATATAATTACTACTTCCCTAAATACCTTCCACTCCATTCGTTACTCAGTCTGCTAATATGAGATTCATAGATCAAATTGTTTGACTATATTATTTCATATATGATGAGAGTGATGTTTGGTCAAGGGTAGTGGAGGCAATTTATATGAAGGCAGAGTTGTGAAAGATGTTTTTGCTTTACAAAACATCTGAATATGAAGGATAAAGAATTAGAGAGGAAAGCTTTGTTTTTGCTCACTGGATGTATGGTGATGTGTGTGAATCAGCTTCAGGTTTTATGGACTTGGTTCAGTGTAAATTGGAATGAAGGGAAGGCCGCTATATAGATAAGTTGTTGTGCGTGAATTCTCTGCATAAACCAGAAAGTGTTTATTTATTTTCATCTTTTTTTCAGGGATAAGCCAAGAAATGCTGGGAGAGTGTCATGTCGAGTTTGTTTGGAAGACTTCCAGTGTACTATCAATTACCTTTCAGAACCTGTTGATGTTTATAACGATTGGATTGATGCTTGTGAAAGTGCAAATTGATGAACATTGCTTATGTGTGAATGTTCATGTTGTATGTTTTTGGATGAAGTGAAAATGTTTAGCTCTGATATATTCCATTATTAATTTTACAAAACTTATAAAATTATAATAATCATGATAGTAAAATTTTTCCTTATACTTGTCAAAGGAATAAAGGATCATTATTTGCTCTGTAGTCACATGTGGATTGGTGCTTGTGAAATCACAAAGTGATGAATATTTCATGAGTTGGGTTCTTCATGTTAAAGATTTTGGTTGTAGGAAAGTTTTCAGCCTTTAAGTACTAATTCATTATTTTGTGACATGAAATTCTTCATAGAATACTTCCATTGTTTGATTGATTAACCATAATTTCAGTAGCTTGTTTCTTTGTACCTGACAGAAGAATAAAGCATCCAAATTTGTTTTTCAGTCATTCCTCACTGTGAATAATTTAGGGTTGTGTGGCACTTTTTAAAACAGGTTCTTGGTGTCAGTGTCAGAAACTTATTACATCAAAAATTTCAGTTAGGTATATATTTCCAGGGATAAGCCAATAAAGTTGTATTCAGTAAGTTTTAAATTGCTTCCTCTGAAATAAAGTAATCTAATGTCAACTGTATTCAATAATTTCTAGAGAACGGGCATTACAAGGTTTAGGGCGATTTACAGTTTGCAGATTATTTAGTGATTTAAGATATGTTTTGATTAATATTTCATTATATCTTGATGCCTTTTAGACATTTGGACATGTCGTACTCAAACACCAGTGATGGCATTGTTGTACATTTAATGTTTTAGCAGATTTAGGAAGCAGCTAGAATTCTAGCAGCATTAATGGAAGAATAGAGATGTTTTGTATTATGGACCACGCCTCAAACATATAGTAGTTTCATACATTGAGTTGAATTTTTGGAATTTGTGAACTGCTAGAACCTAATGGTTATTCGATGCTCTGTGGCATGAAAAGGTGTCTCAGCGTATTTATATAAAATTACATAGTTTTGTTTCCTTCAAAAAATTCAGTATTCACATTTACATTATAGTCTAAAAGTTTTCTTCCATTGATTTTATGTAACTTATATATGAAGACTCCAATTTTTTTTCTATTCTATTAGTAATGTTCCACTGCAATTCCAAGTGTCACATAGATTGTTTGTGTTATGTCCTTGTACTATATCATCCATGAAAACTTAAGCTGTGTAAATATTTAAGCATATTTATTGTCATCTTTGTAAACACTTAAACAATTATTTTACGGCTGCAAATTATACAAAAATTGTCTCACTAAAATCTAAGGTGCAGTATCAGCACTGATTGTGTCAAGGATTTGGGATTTATGTGAGAGTGTATGGAGTTGATCTTAAATACACTGTTATATTTTCACTGTTTAACTGTTGAAAACAAAAGTATATTCAGTTTACTGAAGCAGTAGTATACCGTGTTGTAGGCACATCATTAGTCCCCTTGGTGGCATGTTTACCTCAGTTGAATATTAGGAATTTTTGTTTGACAGTGTATATGAGTTAGTAGGGTGTTTAACTTGAAGTACTGCACAGGAAGTATTCTGATGTAGGTGATAAACTGTATATTTATTTTTCACATTTTTTTTCTTTCAAATCTTGCTTGCATGCAGTAAATATTGGAGCCATTTGCTGTGAACGTAATTCTTGATTTTGCTGTGTGTAGCAGTTTCATGTATGTCGTACACGTTTTTTTATGAGCAGTTTGATGTATAAAAACAGTAACTGCATTACTTCAAAGTTTTGTTGACGACACACATAAACATGTCCCTAGTGAAAGAGTGAAGCCTCTTGAAGCTGAACATTATATGGGAAGAAATATAATTCATATAAACTTTATGATTTACTTTCATGACTGAATTTCAGAGACATACCTGTAACATTTTACTTACAGAGGTTGGTGGAAGGTAGGAATGTTGCAGCACGCAAAGTATGGAATGAAGCCTGATTTTGGGAGACTATGTGGTTGTATCTCATTTTATGAGTTGCAAGAGGTCTTACCATATGTTAGTCATATTGCTTTAATGTATTCAGGTAAAACAGTAGGTAGAATTAAGTTTGGTTATTAAGTAGGTGATGGATAAAAAGCCATTGATAGTTCTTAATGATTTACTCTGGTTAAAAGGAGTAGACTGAAGACAAGGTTTATGTCATTTTATTATTTAAAGAAATGGACAAGAAGTACTAACATCTAATAACAAAATGCATGTAATCATGTATGGATATTATACTCTTAAAAGGTACTACTCGAAAATTTCATTCACCACTTACATTAATTAACCTTAAAGAGGAATTTTATCAGAAATATGGGGGAAGTTTTAGTAAGATTAAACAAAAAAGTTCAGAAAAATCTAAAGTTCACAGTGCCAACAATATATACTGTCATTTGCAGGATTTGGATCTTGGAGTCTAGTATAATCGAAGTGTTTCAGATCTACCTGTGACTTACCAAGTCACTTACTCTTTTTCATAATTTTTGTCTGAGCAATGTACTTTGTTGTGAACCTGGCTTACAGGTTTAGGTATAATTTACTCCTGCAGGATTCAGTCCAAGTATTTCTGTTATTTTGTGTATTCTGAAAATTTACTTGTTTTGTTTTTTATAGCCAAACTGTTAACTGAGATGATATAACTGAGGCCATCTCATTTACACAAAATATTTGATCGTTACCTGATTGAGAAAGGGATGGGAAATTGTCAAGGTTTTTGGAAAAGAGGAAATGATGTGAGTGAGAAGGTTGTCAGTGAGCTTGGAAAAGAGACCATTATCAGTATCTGTGATGTCTATTCCCTTACAGAACTTCCTCAGGCCATGGCAAAGTCTCCATAACAGGTGAACTCTAATACCACTTTTTAGCCATTAATGCCTCACGCTAAACAGGCCACTGGTGGAGGGCAACTCTCACTCAGAGTTGGCAGAGGGTCTTACCTAATGTTCATACCAATTACAGGTACATCACCGATTTTCCAGCACTCTTGGTTCCAAAGCCTTGCCGGATTAACCATTTTGCCGGACC
>JAUUDZ010047815.1:0-21221 GCA_032361705.1 Panulirus versicolor | reverse complement strand
TATCTTCAAAATTTACACACAAAGAGGGATGATCAACCCAGTAAGTTGGTCTGTAAAATGTTTTCACAAAGTCGGATGATCAACCCAGTAAGTTCATCTTCACAAATGTTCACACAGAGCTGGATGACCAACCAAGTAAGTTCATCTTTACTTTGTTCATAAAGAGACGGATGGTCAACACAGTAAGTTAATCTTCACTGATAAAACATAGGAGGATGATCAATCGAATGAGTTCATCTTCACTATGTTCATATAGAGACGGATGATCAACACGGTAAGTTCATCTCTACTGTGTTCACACAGTGCCGGATGATCAACCCAGTAAGTTCATCTTCACAATGTTCACAAAGATCCAGATGTTGACTCCAGTAAGTTCATCTTCACAATGTTCAAACAGAGACGTATAGTCAACCCATTAGGTTCATATTCACGATGTTCCCACAGATCCGGATGATCAACATAGTAAATTTATCTTCACGATTGTTCAATGAGAGCCTGATGATCAACCCTGTAAGTTCATACTTACTAAGTTCAGTAAGTTCATATTTAAGATTAGTAAGTTCATATTTACTAAGTTCACACAGAGCCAGAAGATTAACCCAGTAAGTTCATCTTCACAATTCAAATAATGAGCCGGATGATCAGCCTAGTAAGTTTATCTTTACTATGTTTACAAAGAACCGGACGATGAACCCAGTAAGTTCATCTTCATTATGTTTAATCAATCCGGATGATCAACCCTGTAAGTGCTTTACAATGTTCACACATAGCTGGATGATCAACCCAGTAAGTTTGTCTTTACTATGTTCATACAAAGCAGGATGATCATACACAGTAAGTTAATTTTCACTATGTTCAAAGAGAACAGGATGATCAATCCAGTAAGTTCGTATTCACTATGTTTACACAGAGCCGGATGATCTAGTCAGTAATTTCATTTTCACATTTTTCTCACAGAACCGGATGATGAACCTTGTATGTTCATCTCTAATATGTTCACACAGATCCGGATGATAAACCCAATAACTTCATCATCACAATGTTCACAAAGACCCATATGTTCAACTCAGTAAGTTCATCTTTACCATGCTCACACAGAGCGGGATGATCAACACAGTAAGTTGACCATCAATATGTTCACACAAAGGCAGATGCTCTACCCAGTAAGCTCATCTTCATAATGTTCACAGAAAGCCGGATAATCAACCCAGTAAGTTCATTTTCACTATGTTCACAGAGAGCCGGATGATCAACGCAGTAAGATCATCTATACTATGTTTACACAGAGCCTGATGATCAACCCATACTTTCATCTTTACTATGTTCACAGAGAGCCGGTTGAGCAACACAGTAAGTTCATATTCACTGTCTTCACACAGAGCCGGATGATCAACCCAGTAAGTTCATCTTCACTATGTTCCTAGCGAGCCGGACGATCAATCTAGTAAGTTCATCTTCACAATGTTAACATAGAGAAGGATGATTAACCCAGTAAGTTCATATTCACGATGCTCACACAGAACCGGATGATCAACCCAGTAAGTTCATCATCATAATGTTCACACAGAGGTGGATGATCAACACAATATTTTCATCTTCACTATGTTTACACAAAGGCAGATGATCAACCCCGTAGATCAATCTTCACAATATTCAAGCAAAGACTAATGATCAACCCATTAAATTCATCTTCAAAATGTTCACAAAGACCCGGATGCTCAACCCAGTATGTTCATCTTTACCATGTTCACACAGAGCCGGATGATCAATCCAGCAAGCTCACCTTTACTATGTTAACACAGAGCGAGATGATCAACCCAGTAAGTTCATCGTCACTATGTTCACACAGAGCCGGATGATCTACCCAGGAAATTCGTCTTCACTATGGTCCCACAGAGCCGGATGATCAATACAGTAAGTTAATCTTCATTGTAGTCAAAAAGAGCCGGATGATGAATCCAATGAGTTCATCTTCTCTATGTTCAACAGAGCAGGATGATCAACCCAGTAATCTCATCTTCACAATTTTCACACAAATCCGGATGATCAACCCGGTAAGTTTATCTTTAAAATCTTCACACAGAACCGGATGATCAACCCAGTAAGTTCACCTTTACTATGTTCAAAAGCCAATTGATGAACCCAATAAGTTCGTCAGTAAGATGTTCACACAGACGCGGATGATCTACCCAGTAAGTTCATCTTCACAATGTTTACACGGAAATGGATGATCAGCCCAGTAAATTATTCTTCGTTATGTTCACACAGGGCCGGATGGTCAACCCAGCAAGTTCATATTTATTATGTTCACAGGGAGCCGTATGATCAACCCAGTAAGTTCATCTTCAATTTGCTCAAACAAAGCCGAATGATCAACCCAGTAAGTTCATCTTCAATTTGCTCAAACAAAGCCGAATGATCAACCCAGTAAGTTCATCTTTACTATGTTCACTTACAGACGGATGGATGATACAACTAGTGAGTTCATCTTCGCAATGTTCACAAGGAGCTGGATGATCAGTGAGTCCATCTTCAATATTATCACACAAAGGCGGATGATCAACCCAGTGAGTTCATCTTTACTATTTTCACACAGAGCCGGATGGTCAACCCAGTAAGTTCATCTTTACAATGTTCACACAGAGCCAGATGATCAACCCAGTAAGTTCATCTTTACTATGTTCACACAGAGCCGGATGATCAACCCAGTAGGTTCATCTTCTCTATGTTCCCACAGAGCTGGATGATGAACACAGTAAATCTTCACTATGGTCAAACAGAGCAGGATTATCAATTCAATGAATTCATCTTCAGTATGTTCACACACAGCCGGATGATTAGACCAGTGATTTCATCTTCACAATTTTCACACAAACCCGGATGATCAACCCAGTAAGTTCATCTTTACTATGTTCACACAGAGCCAGATGATCAACCCAGTAAGTTCATCTTCACAATGTACACACAAAACCGGATGATTAACCCAGTAAGTTCATCTTTACGATGTTCACACAGAACCGAATGATCAACCCAGTAAGTTCATCATCATACTGCTTATACGGAGCTGGATGATCAACCCAATAAGGTAGTCATCGCTGTTTACAGAGAACCAGATGATCAACCCAGCAAGTTCATCTTTACTATGATCACACAGAGCCACGTAATCAACTCAGTAAATTAATCTTCGTATGTACTATGTTCATACAGAGCCGGGTGATTAACCGAGTAAGTTCATGGTTACTATGTTCACAGAGAACCCGAAAATCAACAAACTAATGTCTTCACAATATTCACACAGAACCGGATGATCAACCCATGAAGTTCATCTTTACTATGCTCACACAGAGCCGCATGATCCACCCAGTAAATTGACCTTCATAATGTTCAAACAAAGACTAAGGACCAACCCAGTAAATTCATGTTCACAATGTTCACAAAGACCAGTAAGTTCATATTTACCATGTTCACACAGAGCCGGATGATCAATCCAATAAGTTCATCTTCATAATGTTCAGATAGAATCAGATGATCAACCCAGTAAGATAATCTTCACAATGTTCACACATATCCGGATGACCAACCCAGTAAGTTCATCATACTACGTTCACACAGAGCCGGATGATGAACCCAGTAAGTTCATCTTTACTATGTTAACACAGAGCCGGATGATGAGCCAAGCAAGTTCGTATGTACTATGTTCATACAGAACAGGGTGATTAACTTAGTAAGTTCATGGTTACTATGTTCACAGAGAGCCCGAAAATCAACAAACTAATGTCATCTTCACAATGTTCACAGAGACCCGGATGATCAACCTAGCAAGTTCATCTTTACTAGGCTCACACAGAGCCGCATGATCAAACCAGTAAGTTCATCTTCACTTTGTTCAAACAAAGCCGAATGATCAACTCAGTATGTACATCTTTAATATGTTTACTCAGAGCCGGATGATCAGCCTAGTAAGTTCATCTTCACAATGTTCACAAAGAACTGGATGATCAGCCTAGTAAGTTCATCTTCACAATGTTCACAAAGAACTGGATGATCAGCCCTGTAAGTTCATCTTCAATATCTGCACAGAGAGCCGGATGAACAACCCAGAGAGTTCATCTTTACTATGTTCACACAGAGCTGGATGATCAACCCAGTAACTTCATCTTTACTATGTTCACACAGAGCCATATGATCAACCCAGCAAGTTCATCGTTACTATGTTCACACAGAGCCGGATAATCAACCCAGTAAGTTCAACTTTACTATGTTAACACAGAGCCCGATGATCAGCCAAGTAAGTTTGTATGTATTTACAGAGCCTGGTGATTAACCGAGTAGGTTCATGGTTACTATGTTCACAGATAGTCCAATAATCAACCCAGCAATTTCATCTTAACAATGTTCACACAGAGCAGAATGATCAACCCAGCAAGTTCATCTTTACTACGCTCACACAGAGCTAGATGGTGAACACAGTAAGTTCATCTTCACTATGTTCACACAGAGCAGGATGATCAACCCAGCGGGTTCATCTTTACTATTCTCACACAGAACCGCATGATCAATCCAGTAAGTTTATCTTCACTTTGTTCAAACAAAGACGAAGGATCAACCCAGTAAGTTCATCTTTACTATGTTCACTCAGAGCCGGATGATCAACCAAGTAAGTTCATCTTCACAATGTTCACAAGGAGCTGGATGATCAACCCTGTAAATTTATCTTCAATATCTTCACACAGAGCCGGATGATCAACCCAGAGAGTTCATCTTTACTATGTTCACACAGAGCCGGATGATCAACCCAGAGAGTTCATCTTTACTATGTTCACACAGAGCTGGATGATCAACCTAGTAAGTTCATCTTTACTATGTTCACACAGATCCAGATGATCAACCCAGTAAGTTCATCTCCACTATGTTCACACAGAGCCGGATGATCAACACAGTAAGGTAATGTTCATTATGGTCAAACATAGCATGATGATGAATCCAATGACTTCATCTTCACTATGTTAACACAGAGCCAGATGGTCAATCCAGTAACCTCATCTTCACAATTTTCACACAGAGCCGGATGATCAACCTAGTAAGTTCATCTTTACTATGTTCACACAGAGCCGGATGATCAACCCAGTAAGTTTATCTTTACTATGTTAACACAGAGACGGATGATCAGCCAAGTAAGTTCGTATGTACTATGTTCATACAGAGCCGGGTGATTATCGAATAAGTTTATGATTACTACAGTATGTTAACAGAGAGTTAGATAATCACCTCAGTAATTTAATCTTCACAATGTTCACACAGAGCCGGATGATCAACCCAGTAATTTCATCTTCACAATTTTCACACAGAGCCGGATGATCAACCCATTAAAGTCGTTTTTACTATGTTCACACAGAGCCGGATGATCAACCCTGTAATTTCATCTTCGCCATGATCACAAAAATCAGGAATTTCAACCAAGCAAGATCACCTTTACCATGTTCACACAGAGCCGTATGATCAACCCAGCAAGTACACCTTCACTATATGCACAGAGAGCCAGATCTTCAGCCCGGTAAGTTCATCTTCAGAATGTTTACACACAACCAGATGATCAACCTAGTATGTTTATCTTTACTATGTTCACACAGAGCCGGATGACCAACCCATAAGTTCATCTTTAATATGTTAACAGAGAGCAGGTAGATCAACCTTTAAGTTCATATTCACTATGTTCACACAGAGCCGGATGATCCATCCGATAAGTCCATCTTCACAATCTTCAAAAAGAATTAGATGTTCAATACAGTAATTTCATGATTATCATGTTCACAGGGAGCAGGATGATAAACCCAGTTTCACTTTGTTCAAAGAAAGCCGAATGATTAACCCATAATTCATCTTTCTTATGCTCACTTTGAGCCGGATGATCAACCTAGTAAGTTCATCTTCAGAGTGTTCACAAGGAGCTGGATGATCAACCCAGTAAGTTCATCTTCAATATCTTCGCACAGAGACGGATAATCAGCCCAGTGAGTTAATCTTTACTATGTTCACAAAGAGCCGCATGATCAACCCCGTAAGTTCATCTTTACTATGTTCACAGAGAGCCAAATGATCAATCCAGTAAGTCATCTTCACAATGTTCACGCAGAACCGGATGATCAACCCAGTAAGTTCATCTTCACTTTGTTCAAAGAAAGCCGAATGCTCAACCCATAATTCATCTTTACTATGTTCACTCTGAGCCGGATGATCAGCCTAGTGAGTTCATTTTCAGAGTGTTCGCAAGGAGCTGGGTGATTGACCCAGTAAGTTCATCTTCAATATCTTCGCACAGAGACGGATAATCAACCCAGTGAGTTCATCTTTACTATGTTCACACAAAGCCGCATGATCAACCCCGTAAGTCCATCTTTACTATGTTCACAGATAGCCAAATGATCAACCCAGTAAGTCATCTTCACAATGTTCACACAGAACCGGGTGATCAACCCAGTAAGTTCATCTTTACTATGTTCACACGGATCCGGACGAGCAATCCCATACGTTCATCTTCGGTATGTATAAACAGAGCAGGATGATCAACCCATTAAGTTTATCTTCAAAATGTTCGCACAAAGAGGGATGATCAACCCACTAAGTTGGTCTGTAAGATGTTTTCACAGAGGCGGATGATCAACCCAGTAAGTTCATCTTCACAATGTTCACACAGATCAACCAAGTAAGTTCATCTTTACTATGGTCATAAAGAGGCGGATAATCAACATATTAAGTTAATCTTCACTATGGTCAAATAGGGCAGGATGATCAATGCAATGAGTTCATCCTCACTATGTTCACATATAGCCGGATGATCAATCCAGTAATTTCATCTTCACAATTTTCACACAGAGCCGGATGATCAACCCAGTAAGTTCATCTTTACTATGTTCACACAGAGCGACATGATCAACCCAGTAAGTTCATCTTTACAATGTTCACACAAAGACGGATGATGAACCCAGTAAGTTCGTCTGGAGATGAATCCAGTAAGTTCATCTTCACAATGATCACACAGAGCTGGATGATCAACTAAGCAAGTTCATCTTTACTATGTTCATAAAGATACGGATGATCAACACAGTAAGTTAATCTTCACTGTGTTCAAGCAGAGCAGTATGATCAGTCCAATGAGTTCATCTTCACTATGTTCACACAGAGTCGAATGATCAACACAGTAAGTTTTTCTCTACTATGTTCACACAGTGCCGGATGATCAACCCAGCAAGCTCATCTTCACAATATTCACAAGGATTCGGGACGTTCAATCCAGTAAGTTCATTTTCACAATGTTCACACAGAAACGGGTAACCAACCCAGTAAGTTCATATTCGCTATGTTCCCACAGATTCGGATGATCAATCCAGTAAGTTTATCTTAACGACTTTTCAATGAGAGCAGGATGATCAACCCAGTAAGTACATATTTACTAAGTTCACACAGAGCCAGAAGATCAATCTAGTAAGTTCATCTTCACAAAATTCACGATGAGCCGTATGATCAACCCAGTAAGTTTATCCTTACTATGTTCACAAAGAACCGGACGATCAACCCAGTAAGTTCATCTTCACTATGTTTAAACAGAGCCGGATGATCAATCATCTTTACTATGTTCACACAGATTCGGATGATGAAACCAGCAACTTCATCTTTACTATGTTCACACATACGAGGATGATCACACCAGCAAGGTCATCTTTACTATATTTACACAGAGCCGGATGATCAACTAAGTTCGTTTTCACAATGTTCACAAAGAGTTTTAAGATGAACGCAGAAAGTTTATCTTTATCATTTTCACACAGAGTCGGACGGCCTAGTAAGGTCATCTATACTATGTTCCCAAAGAGCCTGATGATCAACCCAGAAAGTTTATCTTTACTTTGTTCACACAGAGCCGGATTATAAACCCAGTAAGTTCAAATTTATTATGTTCACACAGAGCCGAATGATCAACCCAGTAAGTTCACGTTCACAATATTCTCACAGAGTCAGATGATCAACACAGCAAGTTCATCTTTGCAATGTTCACAAGAAGCCGCATGATCAACCCATTAATTTCTTCCTCAAAATGTTCACACAGAACCGAATGATCAACCCAGTAGGTTCATCCTCACAATGTTTTTACAGAGCCGGATGATCAACCAAGTAAATTCAACTTCACTATGTTCACAGATAATCGGATGGTCAGCCCAGTAAGTTCATTTTCACTCTGGTCCCACAAAGCCGTATGATCAACCCAGTAAGTTCACCTTCACACCGTTCACACATAACCAGATAATTGACCTAGTAATTTCATCTTTACTATGTTCACAAAGAGCCGGATGATCAACCCAGTAAGTTCATCTTTACCATATTCACACAAAGCCTTATGATCAATCCAATAAGTTTACCTTTAATATGTTCACACTGAGTCGGACGATCAGCCTATAAGGTCATCTATGATATGTTCCCACAGAGCTGGATGATCAACCAATAAGTTCATCCATTTTTGTTCACACAGAACCGGATGATCAACCCAGTAAGTTCATCTTCACTATGTTCACACAGAGCCGGATTATCATCCTAGTATGTTCAGGTTTACTATGTTCACACTCAGCAGGATGATCAGCGCATTAAGTTTATCTTTTCTTTGTTCACACAGAGCCGGTTGATCAACCAAGTAAGTTCATATTCACAATGTTCACACAGCCTAATGATCAACTCAGTAACTTCATCTTTACTATGTTCACACAGAGGTGGATGATAAGCCCGGTAAGTTCATCTTTACTGTGTTCACACAGAGCCGGATGATCAACCCAGTAAGTTCATCTTCACATAATTCACACAGAGCCAAATGATCATCCTAGTATGTTCATCTTTACTATGCTCACACAGAGCCGGATGATCAACCAAGCAAGTTCATCTTCACAATGTTTAACACAGAACTGGATGATAAACCCAGTAAGTTCATTTCACAATTTTCACAAGGAGCCGGATGATCAACTCATTAATTTCTTCTTCAAAACATTCACACAGAGCCGAATGATCAACCCAGTAAGTTCATCTTCACACTGTTTAACCCAGACTGGATGATCAACCCAGTAAGTTCATTTCACAATGTTCACAAGGAGCCGGATGATCAACCCATTAATTTCTTCTTCAAAACATTCACACAGAGCCGAATGATCAACCCAGTAGGCTCATCCTCACAATGTTCGCACAGAGCCGGATGATCAACAAAGTAAGTTCAACTTCACTATGTTCACAGAGAATCGGATGGTCATCCCAGTAAGTTCATCTTCACTCTGTTCCCACAAAGCCGTTTCATCAGTCCAGTATGTTCACCTTCACACTGTTCACACATAACCGGATGATTAACAGAGTAATTTCATCTTTACTATGTTCACAAAGAGCCGGATGAACAACCCAGTAAGTTCGTCTCTACTATGTTCACACAAAGCTTTATGATCAACCCAGTAAGATTATCTTTACTATGTTCACACAGAGTCGGACGATCAGCCTAGTAGAGTCATCTATATTATGTTCCCACAGAGCTGGATGATCAACCAATAAGTTCATCCTTACTTTAATCACACAGAACCGGATAATCAACCCAGTAAATTCATCTTCACTATATTCACACAGAGCCGGATGATCATCCCAATATGTTCATGTTTACTATATTCACACACAGCAGGATGATCAGTGCAGTAAGTTCATCTTTTCTTTGTTCACACAGACCCGGATGATCAACCGAGTAGGTTCATCTTCACAATGTTCACACAAAGCCTAATGATCAACCCAGTAAGTTCATCATCACAACTTTCACACAGAGCCGGATGATCAACCCAGTAAGTTCATCTTTACTATATTCACACAGTACTGGGTGATAAACCGAATAAGTTTATCTTTACTATGTTCATACAGAGCTAGATGATGAGCCTATAAAGTTCATCTTTACTATCTTCCTACAGAGCTGGATGATCAACCCAGTAAGTTCATCTTTACTATGTTCAGAGAGAGCCGGATAATCAACCCAGTAAGTTCATCTTTACTATGCTCAAACACAACAGGATGATCAGCCCAGTAAGTTCATCTTTTCTCTTTCCACATAGAACCGGATGATGAATCGAATAAGTTCATCTTCACAATGTCAACAAACTTAGCCAATTGACCAACCCAGTGAATTCATCTATACTTCACAATGTTCACACAAACCCGTATGATCAACCCAGTAAGTTTATTTTTACAATGTTCACACAGAGGCTGATGATCAACCCAGTAAGTTCATCTTCACTAAGTTCACAGAGAGCCGGATGATCAACCCAGTAATATCATCTTTACTATGTTCACGCAGAGCTGAATGATTATAACAATAAGTTCATCTTTACTATATTCACACAGAAGCGGATGATTAATGCATTAAGTTCATCTTTTCTATGTTCACAAAGAGCAGAATGATCAACCTAATATGTTCATCTTTACTATGTTCACACAGAGCCGGACGATTAACCCAGCATGTTCATCTTTACTATGTTCACACAGAGCCGGATGATCAACCCATTAAGTTTATCTTTATTATGTTCACACAGAGGCGGATGATTATCCCAATAAGTTCACCTTTACTATGTTCACACAGAGCCGAATGATCAACGCAGAAAGTTGATCTTCACAATGTTCACACAGTGCCGTATGATCACCCAATAAGTTCATCTTTACTATGTTCAAACAGAGCCGGATGTTCAACCCAGTAATTTCATCTTTACCATGTTCACACAGAGCTGGATGATCAACCCGGTAAGTTTATCTTCACAATGTTCACACAGAGCCGGATGATCAACCCAGTAAGTTCATCTTTACAATGTTCACACACAGCCGGATGATTAACCCAAACGTTAACCTTTACTATTTTTACAAAGAGCCGGTTGATTAATCCAGTAACTTCATCTTTGCTATGTTCACACAGAGTCGGATGATCAACCCAGTTTTTTCAATTTTGCTATGTTCACACAAAACCGGATGATCAACCCAGGTTTTCATCTTTACTATGTTCACACAGAGCTGGATAATCAACCCAGCATGTTCATCTTTACTATGCTCATACAGAGCCGAATGATCATCCCAAGAAGTTTATCTTTACTATGTTCACGCAGAGCCGGATGATCAATCCAGTAATTTCATCTTCACAATATTCACACAGCCAGATGATCATCCCAGTATGTTCATCTTTACTATGTTTACACAGAGACGGAGTATCAACCCGGTAAGTTCATCTTCACAATGTTCAACACGGAACTGGTTGATCATCCCAGTAAGTTCATTTCACAATGTTCACAAGGAGCCGGATGATCAACCCATTAATTTCTTTAAATTTTAACACAGAGGCGAATGACCAAATCAGTAGTTTCATCCTCACAATATTCGCACAGAGACGGATGATCAACCCAGTAAGTTCAACTTCACTATGTTCACACAGAATCAGATGGTCAGCCCAGTATGTTCATCTTCACTGTGTTCCCACAAAGCTGTATGTTCACTTTCACACTGTTCACACATAACCGGATGATTAACCGAGTAATTTCATCTTTATTATGTTCACAAAGAGCCGGATGATCAACCCAGTAACTTTATCTTTACTATGTTCACACAAGGCTTTATCATCTACCCGGTACATTTATCTTTACTATGTTCATACAGAGCCGGACGATCAGCCTAGTAAGGTCATCTATCCTATGTTCCCACAGAGCTGGATGATCAACCCATAAGTTCAACCCAGTAACTTCATCTTTACTATGTTCACACAAAGCTTTATGATTAACCCAGTAAGTTCATCTTCACTATGTTCACACAGAGCCGGATGATCATCCTAATATGCTCATGTTTACTATATTCACACACAGCAGGATGATCAGCGCAATAAGTTCATCTTTTCTTTGTTCAAACAGAGCTGGATGATCAACAGAGTAAGTTCATCTTCACAATGTTCACACAGAGGTGGATGATCAACCCAGGAAGTTCATTATTATCATGTTCACACAAAGGTGGATTATCAACCCAATAAGTTCATCTTTACTGTGTTCACACAGAGCCGAATGATCAACCAGTAAGTTCATCTTTACTATGTTCACACAGAGTAGGATGATCAACCCAGTAATGTCATCTTTACTATGTTCATACAGAGCCGGATGATCATCCCAGTAAGTCCATCTTTTGTATATTCACAGAACCGGATGATCAAACGAATAAGTTTATATTCATAATGTCCACACTCAGCCGTATGATCAAGCCAGTAAGTTCATCTTTACTATGTTCACAAAAAGTCGATTGATCAACCCAATAATTTCATCTTTACTATGTTCACCGAGAGCCGGATGTTCAACTCAGTAAGTTTACCCTCAAAATGTTCACACAGAGCCAGATGATCAACCCATTAAGTTTATCTTTGCAATGTTCACACGAAGCCGGATGATTAACCCAGTACGTTCACTTTTACTATGTTCACACAGACCCGGATGATTAATCAAGTGATTTCATCTTTGTTATGTTCACACAGAGCCGGATGATCAACCCATTAAGTTCATCTGCACGATGTTCACACAGAGCCGGATGATCAACCCAGTTAGTATATTTTCACATTCACACAGAGCCAGATGATCAACCCAGTGATTTCATCTTCACAATGTTTGCACAGGGCCGGATGATCAATCCAGTAAATTCATATTCACTATGTTCACACAGAATCGAATATCAGGCCGGTAAGTTCATCTTCACTCTGTTCCCACAAAGCCGTATGTTCAACCCAGTAAGTTCATCTTCACAATGTTCACACAGAACTGGATTATTAACCGAGTAAGTTCATCTTTACTCTGTTCACACAAAGCCGGATGATCACCTCA
The DNA here is from genome assembly GCA_032361705.1 of Panulirus versicolor. NCBI lineage: Eukaryota > Metazoa > Arthropoda > Malacostraca > Decapoda > Palinuridae > Panulirus > Panulirus versicolor. The sequence continues at coordinate 8,322 of JAUUDZ010047815.1, read as the reverse complement.
GTAACTTCATCTTTACTATAGTCACACAGAGCCAGATGATTAGCCTATTAAGTTCATCTTTATTATTTTCCCACTGAGCTGGATGATCAACACAGTAAGGTCATCTTCACTATGTTTACACACAGTCAGATGATTATCCCAGGATGTTCATCTTTACTATATTCACATAGAGCCGAATGATTAACCCAGTAAGTTCACCTTTACTATGTTCACACAGAGCCGTTGAATAATGCAGTAAATTCATCTTTAGTATGTTCACACAGAGCAGGATAATCAACCTAGTATGTTCATCTTTACTATGTTCAACAAGAGCCGGATAATTAACCCAGTATGTTCATCTTTACTAAGTTCACACAGAGCAGGATGATCAACCGAGCAATTTCACCTTCACAATGTTCACACATAGCTTAATCATCAACTCAGTAAGTTCATCTTCGCTATGTTCACACAGAACCGAATGTTCAACCCTGGAAGTTCATCTTTACTATATTTACACAGAGCCGGATGATCAACCCAGTATGTTCATCTATAATATGTTCACATACAGCAAGATGATCAACCCAGTAAGTTCATCTTTACTATATTCATGCAAAGCCGGATGATCAACCGAGTAAGTTCATCTTCACAATGTTTACAGAGAGCCGTATGATCATCCAAGTAAGTTCATTTTTTCTATGTTCACACACAGCCGGATTATCAACCCAGTAAGTTCATCCCTACTATGCTCACACAGATCCAGATTATCAACCCAGTAAGCTCATCTTCACAATGTTTGCACAGAGTAGGATGATCAACCCAGTAAGTTCACGTCTACTATGTTCACACAATGCCGAATGATTAATGTAGTAAATTTTCATCTTTAACATGTTCACACATAGCCGGATGATCATCCCAGTAAGTTCATCTTTACTATGTTCACACAAAGCCGGATGGTAAACCCAATAATTTCATCTTAACTATGCTCAAAGAGAGCTGGATGATCAATCCACTAAGTTTATAATCACAATGTTCACACAAAGTCGGATGATCAACCCAGTAAATTCATCTTTGTGATATTCACACAGAGAAGGATGATTAAACCAGTACGGTCACCTTTACTATGTTCCCAGAGAGCCGTTTGATTAATCAAATGATTTCGTCTTTACTATGTTTACACAGAGACGGATGATCAACCCACTAAGTTCATCTTCACATGTTCAGAGAGAGCCGGAAATTCAACCCAGTAAGTATACCTTCACAATGTTCACACAGAGCCGGATGATCAACCCAGGAATTTTATCTTCAGTGCTAACACAGAGCCGGATGATCAACCCATTAGGTTCATCTCCACAATGTTCGCACAGAGCGGGATGATACACCCACTAAGTTTATCTTCACAATGTTCACAGAGAGCCGGATGATCACCCCACCAGTTTCATCTTCACAATGTCCGAACAGAGCGGGATGATCAATCCAGTAAGTTCATCTTCACTATGTTCACACATAGTCGGATGGTCAACCTAGTAAGTTCATCTTCACTGTTTTCCCACAAAGCCGTATGATCAACCTAGTAAGTTCATCTTCACAATGTTCATACAGAACCGGATTATTAACCGAGTAAGTTCATCTTTACTGTTTACAAAGAGCCGGATGATCAACCCAGTAACTTTATCATTACTATGTTCACACAGAGCCAGATGATCAGCCGATTAAATTCATCTTTACTATGTTCCCAAAGAGCTGGATGATCAACCCATAAGTTCATCTTTGCTATGTTCACACAGAGCCGGATGATCAACCCAGTAAGTTCACCTTCACTATGTTCACACAGAGGCGGATGATCATCCCAGTATGTTCGTCTTTACTATGTTCACACAAAGCAGGATGATCAACCCAGTAAGTTCATCTTTACTATGTTCAGGCACAGCCGGATGATCAACCGGGTAGTTTCATCTTCACAATGTTCACACTGAGCCTGATCAACCCAGTAAGTTCATCTTTACTATATTCACACAGAATCGGATGATTATCCCAGGAAGTCCAACTTTACTATGTTCACACAGAGTCGTATAATCAAGCCAGTATGTGTATCTTTACTATGTTCACACAGAGCAGGATGATCAACCCAGTAAGTTCATCTTTACTATGTTGACGCAGAGCCGGATGATCAACCGAGTAAGTTCATCTTCAAAATGTTTACACAGAACGGTATGATCAACCCAGTAAGTTCATTTTTACTATGTTCGCACAGGGCCGGATGATCAACCCAGGAAGTTCATCTTAATGTTCATACAGAACCGGATAATTAACCAAGTAAGTTCATCTTTACTCTGTTCACAGAGAGCCGGATGATCAATCCAGTAACTTCATCATCAGTATCTTCACACAGAACCAGATGATCAGCCTATCAAGTTCTCCTTTACTATGCTCCCACAGAACTGGATGATCAGCCAATACGTTCATCTTTACTATGTTCACACAGAGCCGGATGATCAACCGAGTAAGTTCATCTTCACAATGTTCGCAGAGAGCCTGATGATCAACCAAGAAATTTCATCATTACTATGTTCACAGAGAGCCGTATGATCAATCCAGTAAGTTCATCTTTACTATGTTCCCACAGAGCTGGATGATCAACCAATAAGTTCATCTTCACTATGTTCACGAAGAGCTGAATGTTCAAACCAGTAACTTCATCACAAAGAGCCGGATGATCAACCCAGTATGTTCATCTTTACTACTTTCACACAGGGTCGGATGATCAACCCAGTAAGTTTATCTTCACAATGTTCATATAGAACCGTATGATCATCCCAGTACGTTCATCTTTACTATGTTCAAACAGAGCCTGATGATCAACCCAATAAATTAATCTTCACAATGTTCACACAAGGATCGGATGATCAAATCAGTAAGTTCATCTTTACAATTTTCAGACAGTGCCGGATGATTCACCCATTAAGTTAACCTTTACTATGTTCACACAGAGCCGGATGATTAATGTAGTAAATTCATCTTTACAATGTTCACACAGAGCAGGATGATCAACCTAATATTTCTCATCTTTACTATATTCACACAGAGCCGGATGATTAACCCTGCATGTTCATCTATACTATGTTTCTACAGAGCTGGATGATCAGTCCATAAGTTCATCTTTACTATGTTCACATAGAGCCGGATGACCAACCCAGTAAGTTCATATTCAATGTATCCACACAGAGCCGGATTATCATCCCAGTATGCTCATATTTACTATGTTCAAACAGAGCAGGATGATCGGCCCGGTAAGTTCATCTTTTCTTGGTTCACACAGAGCCGGATGATCAACCGAGTAAGTTCATCTTCAAAATGTTCACACAAAGCCTAATGATCAACCCAGTAAGTTCTTTTTTACTATGTTCACACATAGCCGGATGACTACTATTTTTACAGAGAGCCAGATGATCAACACAGCATGTTCATCTTTACTATGTTCACACAGTGCTGGATAATTAAACAAGTAAGTTCATATTCTACTATGTTCACACAGAGCAGGATGATCAACCGAATATGTTCATCTTCACAATGTTCACACAGAACCGTATGATTAACCCGGATGATTAACGCAGTAAGTTTACCTTTTCTGTGTTCACAGAGAGCCGGATGATTTATGCAGTAAATTCATCTCTACTATGTTCACACAGAGTAGGATCATCACGCTAGTAAATTCATCTTTACTATATTAAGACAGAGCCGGATTATTAACCCAGTATGTTCATCATTACTTTGTTTACACAGAGCCGGATTATCAACCCAGTTATTTCATCTTTGCTATGTTCACACAGAGCCGAATGATCAACCGAGTAAGTTCATCTTCACAATTTTCAAACAGAGCCGTGTGATCATCCCAGGAAGTTCATCTTTACTATGTTCACACAAAGCCGGAAGCTCAACCAAGTAAGTTTATCTTTATTATGTTCACACAGAGCCGGATAATCAATACAGTAAGTTCATCTTTACAATGTTGACACAGAGCCTTATGATTAACTGAGTAAGTTTACCTTTACTATGTCCACACAGAGTTGGATGATTAATCAAATAACTTCATTTTTACTATGTTCACACAGAACCGGATGATCAACATAGTATGTTTATCTTTACTCTGTTCATAGAGATCCGGATGACCAACCCAGTGAGTACATCTTTACTATGTTCACACAGAGCCGGATGATCATCCCAGTAAGTTCATCTTTACTATGTTCACACAGAGCCGGATGATCAAACCAGTAAGTTCCTCTTCACAACGTTCACACAGAGCTGGATGATCAACCCAGTAAGAATACCTTAACTATGTTCACACAGAGATGGATGATCAACCCAGTAAGTTTATCTTTACCACACAGCCGGAAGATCAGCTAATCAAGAACAACTTTACTCTGTTCAAACAGAGCTGAATGATCAACCCATAAGTTATCTTTAATATGTTCACACAGAGCCGGATGATCAACCCAGTATGTTCATCTTTGCTATGTTCATATAGAGTAGGATGATCAGCCCGGTAACTTCATCTTCATCATGTTCACACAGACGTATGATCATCCCAATATTTTCATCTTCACTATGTTCACAGAGAGCCGGATGATCAACCCAGTAAGTTCATCTCCATAATGTTCACACAGAGCCGGATGATCAACCCAGTAATTTCATCTTCACAATGTTCGCACAGAGCGGGATGATGAACCCAGAAGGTTCATCAAAATGTTCGCACAGAGCTGGATGATCAACACAGAAAGTTCTTCACTGTGTTCACAGAGTCTGATGATCAGCCCAATGAGTTTATCTTTACTATGTTCACACAAAGCTTTATGATCAACCCAGTAAGTTTATCTTCACTACGTTCACACAGAGTCGGACAATCAGCCTAGTAAGGTCACCTATACTATGTTCCCAGAAAGCTGGATGATCATCCGATAACTTCATCTTTACTATGTTTGCAGAGCCGGATGAATAACAGAGTAAGTTCATCCTCGCAATGTACACACAGAAATGGATGATCATTAAAGCATGTTCATCTTTACTATATTTACACAGAGCAGGATGATCAGCCCATTAAGTTAATCTTTTCTTTGTTCACACGCAGGCAGATATCATCTTTACTTCATTCAACAGATCTGGATGATCAACCAAGTAAGTTTATCTCTACTATGTAAAACAGAGCCAGATGATCAGCCCAGTAACTTCATCTTTTCTTTTTTCCAACAGAGCCGGATGATCAACCCAGTAAGTTCATCTTCACAATGTTCACACAGAGCCTAATGATAAACTAAGTAAGTTCCTCTTTAATATGTTCACAAAAAGGCGGATGCTCAACAAATAAAGTTCATCTTTACTATGTTCACACAGAGCCGAATTATCATCCCAGTAAGTTCATCTTCACAATGTTCACATAAAGTCGGATGATCAACCCAGTACGTTTATCTATACAATGTTCACACAGAGCCGGATGATTAACCCATTAATTTCAAATTTACTATGTGCACACATAGACAGAGGATCAACCCAGTTATTTAATCATTACTATATTCACACAGAGCCGGATGATCATGCCAGTAAGTTCATCTTTACTATGTTCACACAGAGCCGGATGATCAGCCGAGTAAGTTCAACTTCACAGCGTTCACACAGAACCGGATGATTAAGAGAGTAAGTTCATCTTTTCTATATTCAACAGACCTGGATGATCAACCAAGTAAGTTTACTATTTTCAAACAAAACCGGATGATCAGCCCAGTAAGTTCATCTTTTCTTTGTTCCAACACAGCCGGATGATCAATCCAGTAAGTTAATCTTTGCAATATTCACACAAAGATAAATGATTATCCCAATAAGTTCATCTTTACTATGTTCACACAGAGCCGGATGATCAACCTACTAAGTTCATATTCGCAATATTCACACAGACTCGGATGATCAACCCAGTCTGTTCATCTTTACAATGTTCACAAACAGTCGGATCTTTAACCCAGAAATTTCAACTTCATTATGTTCACACAGAGCCGGATGATTAAACCACTAAGTTCATGTTCACAATGTTCACACATAGCCGGATGGTCAACCTAGTAAGCACATCTTCACAATGTTAACGCAGAACCAGATGATCAACCCAGTAATTCCAACTTCAAAATGTTCACACAGAGCCGGATGATGAACCCAGTAAGTTCATCTTCACTATGTTCTCACAGAGTCAGATGGTCAGCACAGTAAATTCATCTTCACTCTGTTCCCACAAAGCCGTATGATCAACCCAGTACGTTCATCTTCACAATGTTCAAACAGAACCGGATGATTAAACGAGTAAGTTCATCTTTACTGTATTCAACAGAGCCGGATGATCAACCCAGTAAGTTTATATTCACTATGTTCACACAGAGCTGGGTGATCAACCCAGTAAGTTTATCTTCACAATGTTCACATAGAGACGTATGATCAACCCAGTAAGTTCATCTTTACAATGTTCACACAGAGTCGGTTGATTAACGCAGTAAGCTTACCTTTACTGTGTTCACAGAGAGCCGGATGATTTATGCAGTAAATTCATCTTTACTATGTTCACACAGAGTAGGATCATCACCCTAGTATGCTCATCTTTACCATATTAAGACAGAGCCGGATTATTAACCCAGAATGTTCATCTTTACTATGTTTACACAGAGCCGGATGATCAAACCAGTAATTTCATCTTTGCTATGTTCATACAGAGCCAGATGATCATCCCATAACTTTATGTTTACTATGTTCACAAAGAGCCGAATGATCAAACGAGTAAGTTCATCTTCACAATTTTCACAAAGACCCGTGTGATCAACCCAGTAAGTTCATCTTTACTATGTTCACACAAAACCGGAAGATAAAGCCACTAAGTTCATCTTTACTATGTTCACACAGAGCCGGATGATCATCCCAGAAAGTTCATCTTTACTATGTTCACACAGAGCCAGATGATCAACCCAATAAGTTCCTCTTTACAACGTTCACACAGAGCTGGATGATCCACCCAGTAAATTTACTTTAACTATGTTCACACAGAGTGGGTGATCAACCCAGTAAGTTTATCTTTACTATGTTCACACAGCCGGAAGATCAGCAAATTAAGAACAACTTTATGTTCAAACAGAGCTGGATGATCAACCCGTAATTTCATCTTTAACATGTTCACACAGAGCTGGATGATCAATCCAGTATGTTCATCTTTGCTAAGTTCACACAGAGTAGGATGATATACTCGGTAACTTCATCTTAATAATGTTCACAAAGACGTATGATCATCCCAATAACTTCATCTTCACTGTGTTAAGACAGATCGGGAAGATCAACCCAGTAAGTTCATCTTCATAATGATACAGAGCCGAATGATCAACCCAGTGATTTCATCTTCACAATGTTCACACAGAGCCAGATGATGAGCCCAGTAGGTTGATCAAAATGTTCGCACAGAGCTACATGATCAACACAGAAAGTTCTTTACTATGTTCACACAGAGTCCGATGGTCAGCCCAATAAATTCATCTTTACTCTCTTCCCAAAGAGCCGTATGATCAACCCACAAAGTTTACCTTCACAATCTTCACATTTAACGAAATGATTAACCGAGTAGGTTCATATTTACTCTGTTCACACGGAACCGGATGATCAACCCAGTGAGTTTATCTTTACTATGTTCACACAAAGCTTTATGATCAACTCAGCAAGTTTATCTTCCCTGTGTTCAGACAGAGTAGGATAATCACAGTAGTATGTTCATCTTTACTATATTAAGACAGAGCCGGATTATTAACCCAGAATGTTCATCTTTACTATGTTCACACAGAGCCGGATGATCAACCCAGTAATTTCATGTTTACTATGTTCACACAGAGCCAGATGATCATCCCATTAAGTTTATGTTTACTATGTTCACAAAGAGCCGAATGACCGACCAAGTTCATCTTCACAATTTTCACACAGAGCGGTGTGACTAACCCAGTAAGTTCGTCTTTACTATGTTCACACAAAACCGGAATATCAACTCAGGGAGTTCATTTTTACTATGTTCACACAGAGCCGGATAATCAACCCAATAAGTTCATCTTTACAATGTTGACACAGAGACTTATGATTAACCCAGTAAGTTTACCTTTACTATGTTCACACAGAGCCAGATGATTAATCCAGTAACTTCATCTTTACTATGTTCACATAGAGTCGGATGATCAACACAGTATGTTCATATTTACTCCGTCCATACAGATCCGGATGACCAACCCAGTGAGTACATCTTTACTATGTTCACACAGAGCCGGATGATCATCCCAGTAAGTTCAT